>JBBPBX010035642.1:0-31946 GCA_038048925.1 Garcialebias charrua
CAAAGGATACATACATCACAGGATGACATGCATCAAAGGATGCATGCATCCCAGGGTGACGTGCATCAAAGGATGCATGCATCCCATTGTGATGTGCATCAAAGTATGCATGCGTCACAGGGTGATGTGCATCAAAGGATGAATGCATCACAGGGTGACATGCATCAAAGTATGCATGCATCACAGGGTGACGTGCATCAAAGGATGCATGCATCCCAGGATGATATGCCTCAAAGGATGCATGCATCACAGGGTGACGTGCATCAAAGAATGCATGCATCACAGGGTGACTTCTATCAAAGTGTGCATGCATCACAGGATGACATGCATCAAAGGATGCATGCATCCCAGGGTGACGTGCATCAAAGGATGCATGCATCCCATGGTGACGTGCAACAAAGGATGCATGCATCCCACGGTGACGCGCATCAAAGTATGCATGCATCACAGGGTGACATGCATCAAAGGATGCATGCATCACAGGGTGACATCTATCAAAGGATGCATGCATCACAGGGTGACGCGCATCAAAGGATGCATGCATCACAGGGTGACGTGCATCAAAGTATGCATGCATCACAGGGTGACATCTATCAAAGGATGCATGCATAACAGGGTGACGTGCATCAAAGGATACATACATCACAGGATGACATGCATCAAAGGATGCATGCATCCCAGGGTGACGTGCATCAAAGGATGAATGCATCCCATTGTGATGTGCATCAAAGAATGCATGCGTCACAGGGTGATGTGCATCAAAGGATGAATGCATCACAGGGTGACATGCATCAAAGTATGCATGCATCACAGGGTGACGTGCATCAAAGGATGCATGCATCCCAGGATGATATGCCTCAAAGGATGCATGCATCACAGGGTGACATGCATCAAAGAATGCATGCATCACAGGGTGACATCTATCAAAGTGTGCATGCATAACAGGGTGACGTGCATCAAAGGACAAATACATCACAGGATGACATGCATCAAAGGATACATACATCACATGATGACATACATCAAAGGATGCATGCATCCCAGGGTGACGTGCATCAAAGGATGCATGCATCCCATGGTGACGTGCAACAAAGGATGCATGCATCCCACGGTGACGTGCATCAAAGATGCATGCATCACAGGGTGACACGCATCAAAGGATGTATGCATCACAGGGTGACGTGCATCAAAGAATGCATGCATCACAGGGTGACGTGCATCAAAGGATGCATGCATCACAGGGTGACGTGCATCAAAGGATGCATGCATCCCAAGGTGACGTGCATCAAAGGATGCATGCATCCCAAGGTAACATGCATCAAAGGATGCATGCATCACAGGGTGACGTGCATCAAAGGATGAATGCATCACAGGGTGACGTGCATCAAAGTATGCATGCATCACAGGGTGACGTACATCAAAGGAAGCATGCATCACAGGGTGACGCACATCAAAGGATGAATACATCACAGGGTGACGTGCATCAAAGGATGAATGCATTACAGGGTGACGTGCATCAAAGTATGCATGCATCACAGGGTGACATGCATCAAAGGATGCATGCATCACAGGGTGACGCGCATCAAAGGATGCATGCATCACAGGGTGACGTGCATCAAAGAATGCATGCATCACAGGGTGACATCTATCAAAGGATGCATGCATAACAGGGTGACGTGCATCAAAGGATAAATACATCACAGGATGATATTGCATCAAAGGATGCATGCATCCCAGGGTGACGTGCATCAAAGGATGCATGCATCCCATTGTGATGTGCATCAAAGGATGAATGCATCACACGGTGACATGCATCAACATATGCATGCATCACAGGGTGACGTGCATCAAAGGATGCATGCATCCCAGGATGATATGCCTCAAAGGATGCATGCATCACAGGGTGACATGCATCAAAGAATGCATGCATCACAGAGTGATGTCTATCAAAGGATGCATGCATAACAGGGTGACGTGCATCAAAAGATACATGCATCACAGGATGACATGCATCAAAGGATGAATGCATCCCAGGGTGACGTGCATCAAAGGATGCATGCATCCCATTGTGATGTGCATCAAAGTATGCATGCATTCCAGGGTGACGTGTATCAAAGAGTGCATGCATCCCAGGGAGACGTGCATCAAAGGATGCATGCATCACAGGGTGACGCGCATCAAAAGATGCATGCATCACAGGGTGACGTGCATCAAAGAATGCATGCATCACAGGGTGACATCTATCAAAGTGTGCATGCATAACAGGGTGACGTGCATCAAAGGACAAATACATCACAGGATGACATGCATCAAAGGATGCATGCATCCCAGGGTGACGTGCATCAAAGGATGCATGCATCCCATGGTGACGTGCAACAAAGGATGCATTTATCCCACGGTGACGTGCATCAAAGGATGCATGCATCCCAAGGTAACGTGCATCAAAGTATGCATGCATCACAGGGTGACACGCATCAAAGGATGCATGCATCACAGGGTGATGCGCATCAAAGAATGCATGCATCACAGGGTGACATCTATCAAAGTGTGCATGCATAACAGGGTGACGTGCATCAAAGGACAAATACATCACAGGATGACATGCATCAAAGGATGCATGCATCCCAGGGTGACGTGCATCAAAGGATGCATGCATCCCATGGTGACGTGCAACAAAGGATGCATTTATCCCACGGTGACGTGCATCAAAGGATGCATGCATCCCAAGGTAACGTGCATCAAAGTATGCATGCATCACAGGGTGACACGCATCAAAGGATGCATGCATCACAGGGTGATGCGCATCAAAGGATGCATGTATCACAGGGCGACGTTCATCAAAGAATGCATGCATCACAGCGTGATGTGCATCAAAGGATGCATGCATCCCAAGGTGACGTGCATCAAAGGATGCATGCATCCCAAGGTAACGTGCATCAAAGGATGCATGCATCACAGGGTGACGTGCATCAAAGGATGAATGCATCACAGGGTGACGTGCATCAATGTATGCATGCATCACAGGGTGAAGTGCATCAAAGGATGCATGCATCACAGGGTGACGCACATCAAAGGATGCATGCATCACAGGATGACATGCATCAAAGGATGAATGCATCCCAGGGTGACGTGCATCAAAGGATGCATGCATCCCATTGGGATGTGCATCAAAGTATGCATGCATTCCAGGGTGACGTGCATCAAAGAATGCATGCATCCCAGGGTGACGTGCATCAAAGGATGAATGCATCACAGGGTGAAGTGCATCAAAGTATGCATGCATCACAGGGTGACGTGCATCAAAGGATGCATGCATCACAGGGTGACGCGCATCAAAGGATGCATGCATCACAGGGTGACGTGCATCAAAGAATGCATGCATCACAGGGTGACATCTATCAAAGTGTGCATGCATAACAGGGTGACGTGCATCAAAGGACAAATACATCACAGGATGACATGCATCAAAGGATGCATGCATCCCAGGGTGACGTGCATCAAAGGATGCATGCATCCCATGGTGACGTGCAACAAAGGATGCATGCATCCCACGGTGACGTGCATCAAAGGATGCATGCATCCAAAGGTAACGTGCATCAAAGGATGCATGCATCACAGGGTGACATGCATCAAAGGATGTATGCATCACAGGGTGACGTGCATCAAAGAATGCATGCATCACAGGGTGACGTGCATCAAAGGATGCATGCATCACAGGGTGACGTGCATCAAAGGATGCATGCATCCCAAGGTGACGTGCATCAAAGGATGCATGCATCCCAAGGTAACGTGCATCAAAGGATGCATGCATCACAGGGTGACGTGCATCAAAGGATGAATGAATCACAGGGTGACGTGCATCAATGTATGCATGCATCACAGGGTGAAGTGCATCAAAGGATGCATGCATCACAGGGTGACGCACATCAAAGGATGCATGCATCACAGGGTGACGTGCATCAAAGGATGTATGCATCCCAGGGTGACGTACATCAAAGGATGCATGCATCCCATTGTGATGTGCATCAAAGCATGCATGCATCCCAGGGTGATGTGCATCAAAGAATGCATACATCTCATGGTGACGTGCATCAAAGGATGAATGCATCACAGGGTGACGTGCATCAAAGGATGAATGCATTACAGGGTGACGTACATCAAAGTATGCATGCATCACAGGGTGACATGCATCAAAGGATGCATGCATCACAGGGTGACGCGCATATAAGGATGCATGCATCACAGGGTGACACGCATCAAAGGATGCATGCATCACAGGGTGACGTGCATCAAAGAATGAATGCATCACAGGGTGACATCTATCAAAGGATGCATGCATAACAGGGTGACGTGCATCAAAAGATACATACATCACAGGATGACATGCATCAAAGGATGCATGCATCCCAGGGTGACGTGCATCAAAGGATGCATGTATCCCATTGTGATGTGCATCAAAGTATGCATGCATTCCAGGGTGACGTGCATCAAATAATGCATGCATCCCAGAGTGACGTGCATCAAAGGATGAATGCATCACAGGGTGAAGTGCATCAAAGTATGCATGCATCAAAGGGTGACGTGCATCAAAGGATGCATGCATCACAGGGTGACGCGTATCAAAGGATGCATGCATCCCACGGTGACGTGCATCAAAGTATGCATGCATCACAGTGTGACGTGCATCAAAGGATGCATGCATCACAGGGTGACGCACATCAAAGGATGCATGTATCACAGGGCGACGTGCATCAAAGAATGCATGCATCACAGCGTGATGTCTATCAAAGGATGCATGCATAACAGGGTGACGTGCATCAAAGGATACATGCATCACAGGATGACATGCATCAAAGGATGAATGCATCCCAGGGTGACGTGCATCAAAGGATGCATGCATCCCATTGTGATGTGCATCAAAGTATGCATGCATTCCAGGGTGACGTGCATCAAAGAGTGCATGCATCCCAGGGTGACGTGCATCAAAGGATAAATGCATCACAGGGTGAAGTGCATCAAAGTATGCATGCATCACAGGGTGACGTGCATCAAAGGATGCATGCATCACAGGGTGATGCGCATCAAAGGATGCATGCATCACAGGGTGACGTGCATCAAAGAATGCATGCATCACAGGGTGACATCTATCAAAGTGTGCATGCATAACAGCGTGACGTGCATCAAAGGACAAATACATCACAGGATGACATGTATCAAAGGATGCATGCATCCCAGGGTGACGTGCATCAAAGGATGCATGCATCCCATGGTGACGTGCAACAAAGGATGCATGCATCCCACGGTGACGTGCATCAAAGGATGCATGCATCCCAAGGTAACGTGCATCAAAGGATGCATGCATCACAGGGTGACACGCATCAAAGGATGTATGCATCACAGGGTGACGTGCATCAAAGGATGCATGCATCACAGGGTGACGTGCATCAAAGGATGCATGCATCCCAAGGTGACGTGCATCAAAGGATGCATGCATCCCAAGGTAACGTGCATCAAAGGATGCATGCATCACAGGGTGATGTGCATCAAAGGATGAATGCATCACAGGGTGACGTGCATCAATGTATGCATGCATCACAGGGTGAAGTGCATCAAAGGATGCATGCATCACAGGGTGACGCACATCAAAGTATGC
The DNA here is from genome assembly GCA_038048925.1 of Garcialebias charrua. NCBI lineage: Eukaryota > Metazoa > Chordata > Actinopteri > Cyprinodontiformes > Rivulidae > Garcialebias > Garcialebias charrua. The sequence goes on from JBBPBX010035642.1 coordinate 5,654, forward strand.
ATGCATCACAGGGTGACGTGCATCAAAGGATGTATGCATCCCAGGGTGACGTACATCAAAGGATGCATGCATCCCATTGTGATGTGCATCAAAGCATGCATGCATCCCAGGGTGATGTGCATCAAAGAATGCATGCATCTCAGGGTGACGTGCATCAAAGGATGAATGCATCACAGGGTGACGTGCAACAAAGGATGAATGCATTACAGGGTGACGTGCATCAAAGTATGCATGCATCACAGGGTGACATGCATCAAAGGATGCATGCATCACAGGGTGACGCGCATCAAAGGATGCATGCATCACAGGGTGACACGCATCAAAGGATGCATGCATCACAGGGTGATGTGCATCAAAGAATGCATGCATCACAGGGTGACATCTATCAAAGGATGCATGCATAACAGGGTGACGTGCATCAAAGTATACATACATCACAGGATGACATGCATCAAAGGATGCATGCATCCCAGGGTGACGTGCATCAAAGGATGCATGTATCCCATTGTGATGTGCATCAAAGTATGCATGCATTCCAGGGTGACGTGCATCAAAGAATGCATGCATCCCAGGGTGACGTGCATCAAAGGATGAATGCATCACAGGGTGAAGTGCATCAAAGTATGCATGCATCACAGGGTGACGTGAATCAAAGGATGCATGCATCACAGGGTGACGCGTATCAAAGGATGCATGCATCACAGGGTGACGTGCATCAAAGAATGCATGCATCACAGGGTGACATCTATCAAAGTGTGCATGCATAACAGGGTGACGTGCATCAAAGGACAAATACATCACAGGATGACATGCATCAAGGATGCATGCATCCCAGGGTGACGTGCATCAAAGGATGCATGCATCCCATGGTGACGTGCAACAAAGGATGCATGCATCCCACGGTGACGCGCATCAAAGGATGCATGCATCACAGGGTGACAAGCATCAAAGGATGTATGCATCACAGGGTGACGTGCATCAAAGAATGCATGCATCACAGGGTGACATGCATCAAAGGATGCATGCATCACAGGGTGACGTGCATCAAAGGATGCATGCATCCCAAGGTGACGTGCATCAAAGGATGCATGCATCCCAAGGTAACGTGCATCAAAGGATGCATGCATCACAGGGTGACGTGCATCAAAGGATGAATGCATCACAGGGTGACGTGCATCAAAGTATGCATGCATCACAGGGTGACGTGCATCAAAGGATGCATGCATCACAGGGTGACGCACATCAAAGGATGCATGCATCACAGGGTGACGTGCATCAAAGGATGTATGCATCACAGGGTGACATGCATCAAAGGATGCATGCATAACAGGGTGACGTGCATCAAAAGATACATACATCACAGGATGACATGCATCAAAGGATGCATGCATCCCAGGGTGACGTGCATCAAAGGATGCATGTATCCCATTGTGATGTGCATCAAAGTATGCATGCATTCCAGGGTGACGTGCATCAAATAATGCATGCATCCCAGAGTGACGTGCATCAAAGGATGAATGCATCACAGGGTGAAGTGCATCAAAGTATGCATGCATCAAAGGGTGACGTGCATCAAAGGATGCATGCATCACAGGGTGACGCGTATCAAAGGATGCATGCATCCCACGGTGACGTGCATCAAAGTATGCATGCATCACAGTGTGACGTGCATCAAAGGATGCATGCATCACAGGGTGACGCACATCAAAGGATGCATGTATCACAGGGCGACGTGCATCAAAGAATGCATGCATCACAGCGTGATGTCTATCAAAGGATGCATGCATAACAGGGTGACGTGCATCAAAGGATACATGCATCACAGGATGACATGCATCAAAGGATGAATGCATCCCAGGGTGACGTGCATCAAAGGATGCATGCATCCCATTGTGATGTGCATCAAAGTATGCATGCATTCCAGGGTGACGTGCATCAAAGAGTGCATGCATCCCAGGGTGACGTGCATCAAAGGATAAATGCATCACAGGGTGAAGTGCATCAAAGTATGCATGCATCACAGGGTGACGTGCATCAAAGGATGCATGCATCACAGGGTGATGCGCATCAAAGGATGCATGCATCACAGGGTGACGTGCATCAAAGAATGCATGCATCACAGGGTGACATCTATCAAAGTGTGCATGCATAACAGCGTGACGTGCATCAAAGGACAAATACATCACAGGATGACATGTATCAAAGGATGCATGCATCCCAGGGTGACGTGCATCAAAGGATGCATGCATCCCATGGTGACGTGCAACAAAGGATGCATGCATCCCACGGTGACGTGCATCAAAGGATGCATGCATCCCAAGGTAACGTGCATCAAAGGATGCATGCATCACAGGGTGACACGCATCAAAGGATGTATGCATCACAGGGTGACGTGCATCAAAGGATGCATGCATCACAGGGTGACGTGCATCAAAGGATGCATGCATCCCAAGGTGACGTGCATCAAAGGATGCATGCATCCCAAGGTAACGTGCATCAAAGGATGCATGCATCACAGGGTGATGTGCATCAAAGGATGAATGCATCACAGGGTGACGTGCATCAATGTATGCATGCATCACAGGGTGAAGTGCATCAAAGGATGCATGCATCACAGGGTGACGCACATCAAAGTATGCATGCATCACAGGGTGACGTGCATCAAAGGATGTATGCATCCCAGGGTGACGTACATCAAAGGATGCATGCATCCCATTGTGATGTGCATCAAAGCATGCATGCATCCCAGGGTGATGTGCATCAAAGAATGCATGCATCTCAGGGTGACGTGCATCAAAGGATGAATGCATCACAGGGTGACGTGCAACAAAGGATGAATGCATTACAGGGTGACGTGCATCAAAGTATGCATGCATCACAGGGTGACATGCATCAAAGGATGCATGCATCACAGGGTGACGCGCATCAAAGGATGCATGCATCACAGGGTGACACGCATCAAAGGATGCATGCATCACAGGGTGATGTGCATCAAAGAATGCATGCATCACAGGGTGACATCTATCAAAGGATGCATGCATAACAGGGTGACGTGCATCAAAGTATACATACATCACAGGATGACATGCATCAAAGGATGCATGCATCCCAGGGTGACGTGCATCAAAGGATGCATGTATCCCATTGTGATGTGCATCAAAGTATGCATGCATTCCAGGGTGACGTGCATCAAAGAATGCATGCATCCCAGGGTGACGTGCATCAAAGGATGAATGCATCACAGGGTGAAGTGCATCAAAGTATGCATGCATCACAGGGTGACGTGAATCAAAGTATGCATGCATCACAGGGTGACGCGTATCAAAGGATGCATGCATCACAGGGTGACGTGCATCAAAGAATGCATGCATCACAGGGTGACATCTATCAAAGTGTGCATGCATAACAGGGTGACGTGCATCAAAGGACAAATACATCACAGGATGACATGCATCAAGGATGCATGCATCCCAGGGTGACGTGCATCAAAGGATGCATGCATCCCATGGTGACGTGCAACAAAGGATGCATGCATCCCACGGTGACGCGCATCAAAGGATGCATGCATCACAGGGTGACACGCATCAAAGGATGTATGCATCACAGGGTGACGTGCATCAAAGAATGCATGCATCACAGGGTGACATGCATCAAAGGATGCATGCATCACAGGGTGACGTGCATCAAAGGATGCATGCATCCCAAGGTGACGTGCATCAAAGGATGCATGCATCCCAAGGTAACGTGCATCAAAGGATGCATGCATCACAGGGTGACGTGCATCAAAGGATGAATGCATCACAGGGTGACATGCATCAAAGTATGCATGCATCACAGGGTGACGTGCATCAAAGGATGCATGCATCACAGGGAGACGCACATCAAAGGATGCATGCATCACAGGGTGACGTGCATCAAAGGATGTATGCATCCCAGGGTGACGTGCATCAAAGGATGCATGCATCCCATTGTGATGTGCATCAAAGCATGCATGCATCCCAGGGTGATGTGCATCAAAGAATGCATGCATCTCAGGGTGACGTGCATCAAAGGATGAATGCATCACAGGGTGGCGTGCATCAAAGGATGAATGCATTACAGGGTGACGTGCATCAAAGTATGCATGCATCACAGGGTGACATGCATCAAAGGATGCATGCATCACAGGGTGACGTGTATCAAAGTATGCATGCATCACAGGGTGACGTGCATCAAAGAATGCATGCATCACAGGGTGACATCTATCAAAGTGTGCATGCATAACAGGGTGATGTGCATCAAAGGACAAATACATCACAGGATGACATGCATCAAAGGATACATGCATCCCAGGGTGACGTGCATCAAAGGATGCATGCATCCCATGGTGACGTGCAACAAAGGATGCATGAATCCCACAGTGACGCGCATCAAAGGATGCATGCATCACAGGGTGACACGCATCAAAGGATGTATGCATCACAGGGTGACATCCATCAAAGAATGCATGCATCACAGGGTGACGTGCATCAAAGGATGCATGCATCACAGGGTGACGTGCATCAAAGGATGCGTGCATCCCAAGGTGACGTGCATCAAAGGATGCATGCATCCCAAGGTAACGTGCATCAAAGGATGCATGTATCACAGGGTGACGTGCATCAAAGGATGAATGCATCACAGGGTGACGTGCATCAAAGTAGGCATGCATCACAGGGTGACGTGCATCAAAGGATGCATGCATCACAGGGTGACGCACATCAAAGGATGCATGCATCACAGGGTGACGTTCATCAAAGGATCTATACATCCCAGGGTGACGTGCATCAAAGGATGCATGCATCCCATTGTGATGTGCATCAAAGCATGCATGCATCCCAGGGTGATGTGCATCAAATAATGCATGCATCTCAGGGTGACGTGTATCAAAGGATGAATGCATCACAGGGTGACGTGCATCAAAGGATGAATGCATTACAGGGTGACGTGCATCAAAGTATGCATGCATCACAGGGTGACATGCATCAAAGGATGCATGCATCACAGGGTGACGCGCATCAAAGGATGCATGCATCACAGGGTGACGTGCATCAAAGAATGCATGCATCACAGTGTGACATCTATCAAAGGATGCATGCATCACAGGGTGACGCGCATCAAAGGATGCATGCATCACAGGGTGACATGCATCAAAGAATGCATGCATCACAGGGTGACATCTATCAAAGGATGCATGCATAACAGGGTGACATGCATCAAAGGATGCATGCATCCCATTGTGATGTGCATCAAAGGATGCATGCGTCACAGGGTGATGTGCATCAAAGGATGAATGTATCACAGGGTGACATGCATCAAAGTGTGCAGGCATAACAGGGTGACGTGCATCAAAGGATGCATGCATCCCAGGATGATATGCCTCAAAGGATGCATGCATCACAGGGTGACGTGCATCAAATAATGCATGCATCACAGGGTGACATCTATCAAAGTGTGCATGCATAACAGGGTGACGTGCATCAAAGGACAAATACATCACATGATGACATGCATCAAAGGATGCATGCATCCCAGGGTGACGTGCATCAAAGGATGCATGCATCCCATGGTGACGTGCAACAAAGTATGCATGCATCCCACGGTGACGCGCATCAAAGGATGCATGCATCACAGGGTGACACGCATCAAAGGATGTATGCATCACAGGGTGACGTGCATCAAAGAATGCATGCATCACAGGGTGACATGCATCAAAGGATGCCTGCATCACAGGGTGACGTGCATCAAAGGATGCATGCATCCCAAGGTGACGTGCATCAAAGGATGCATGCATCCCAAGGTAACGTGCATCAAAGTATGCATGCATCACAGGGTGACGTGCATCAAAGGATGAATGTATCACAGGGTGACGTGCATCAACGTATGCATGCATCACAGGGTGATGCGCATCAAAGGAAGCATGCATCACAGGGTGACACACATCAAATGATGAATGCATCACAGGGTGACGTGCATCAAAGGATGTATGCATCCCAGGGTGACATGCATCAAAGGATGCATGCATCCCATTGTGATGTGCATCAATGCATGCATGCATCCCAGGGTGACATGCATCAAAGAATGCATGCATCTCAGGGTGACGTGCATCAAAGAATGAATGCATCACAGGGTGACGTGCATCAAAGGATGAATGCATTACAGGGTGACGTGCATCAAAGTATGCATGCATCACAGGGTGACATGCATCAAAGGATGCATGCATCATAGGGTGACGCGCATCAAAGGATGCATGCATCACAGGGTGACGTGCATCAAAGAATGCATGCATCACAGGGTGACATCTATCAAAGGATGCATGCATAACAGGGTGACGTGCATCAAAGGATACATACATCACAGGATGACATGCATCAAAGGATGCATGCATCCCAGGGTGACATGCATCAAAGGATGCATGCATCCCATTGTGATGTGCATCAAAGTATGCATGTGTCACAGGGTGATGTACATCAAAGGATGAATGCATCACAGGGTGACATGCATCAAAGTATGCATGCATCACAGGGTGACGTGCATCAAAGGATGCATGCATCCCAGGATGATATGCCTCAAAGGATGCATGTATCCCAGGGTGACATGTATCAAAGGATGCATGCATCACAGGGTGACGTGCATCAAAGAATGCATGCATCACAGGTTGACGTGCATCAAAGGATGAATGCATCACAGGGTGACATGCATCAAAGGATGCATCACAGGGTGACATGCATCAAAGGATGCATGTATCACAGGGTGATGTGCATCAAAGGATGCATCACAGGGTGACATGCATCAAAGGATGCATCACAGGGTGACGTGCATCAAAGGATGCATCACAGGTTGATGTGCATCGAAGGATGCATGCATCACAGGGTGACGTGCATCAAAGGATGCATCACAGGTTGACGTGCATCAAAGGATGCATGCATCACAGGGTTATATGCATCACAGGGTGACAAGCATCAATGGATGCATGCATCACAGGGTGACGTGCATCAAATTATGCATGCATCCCAGGGAGACATGCATCCAAGGATGCATGCATCCCAAGGTGATGTGCATCAAATGATGCATTTATCCCAGGGTAACGTGCATCAAAGGATGCATGCATCACAGGGTGACGTGCATCAAAGGATGCATGCATCCCATGGTGACGTGCATCAAAGTATGCATGCCTCACAGTGTGACGTGCATCAAAGGATGCATGCATCACAGGGTGACGCGCATCAAAGGATGCATGCATCACAGGGCGACGTGCATCAAAGAATGCATGCATCACAGGGTGACGTCTATCAAAGGATGCATGCATAACAGGGTGACATGCATCAAAGGATACATGCATCACAGGATGACATGCATCAAAGGATGAATGCATCCCAGGGTGACATGCATCAAAGGATGCATGCATCCCATTGTGATATGCATCAAAGTATGCATGTATTCCAGGGTGACGTGCATCAAAGAATACATGCATCCCAGGGTGACGTTCATCAAAGGATGAATGCATCACAGGGTGAAGTGCATCAAAGTATGCCTGCATCACAGGGTGACGTGCATCAAAGGATGCATGCATCACAGGGTGACATGCATCAAAGGATGCATGCATCCCACGGTGACGTGCATCAAAGTATGCATGCATCACAGGGTGAAGTGCATCAAAGTATGCATGCATCACAGGTTGACGTGCATCAAAGGATGCATGCATCACAGGGTGACGCGCATCAAAGGATGCATGCATCACAGGGTGACGTGCATCAAAGAATGCATGCATCACAGGGTGACATCTATCAAAGTGTGCATGCATAACAGGGTGACGTGCATCAAAGGACAAATACATCACAGGATGACATGCATCAAAGGATGCATGCATCCCAGGGTGACGTGCATCAAAGGATGCATGCATCCCATGGTGACGTGCAACAAAGGATGCATGTATCCCACGGTGACGCGCATCAAAAAAGTCAAAGTCAAAGTCAAAGTCAACTTTATTGTCAGATCTGCAATATGTACTGTACAGGACATACACAGGACCGAAATTGCGTTTCTCTCAGTCCCTCGGTGCAACAGTAAACATCTAAACATTGAAACACTGAAACATATAATAATAGACATAAGCATAAAATAGTAAAACTAACACTGTCCTGAGTTTTTTGCATAGTGGTATAAGAGTATGAAAATTTACACCAACTCTAAAACTAAAACATTAAACATTTAATGAACATAATACTGTCCTGAGTTTTTGCATACTAGTATAAAAAAAGAGTATAAAAAGTATAACTAAAATAAACTAAAGGTTTCTAGCATTGACATTTGCAAAGTGGCAAAGCAGCGTATGAGTTAATGTACACAGTATATGTATGAGGTAGTAGTTGATGTTGTTATAGAGGCAAAAAGTGGCATATGCAGTAAGGCACATTGGGCATCCCTAAATAAGACCGTTCAGAGCACACTGTATATGTATCAGCAGTGGTGTAGATATTAGAGTAGTGTAAATGTAAACAGTAGTAATTACATGTAAGCAGTAGTAATAAAAGTAAACAGTATTAATAAATGTAAACAGAGAATGTAAACAGTATTATGATTATAGGCAGTGATGTAATACAAACATTAGTGCAAGTATGAGAAGTAGTGCAAACTGTATGAGCACATGACCGAGAGTTTAGTGAATAACCCGTTTGATGACACAGAGTCCAGTGTTAAAATCTTTGTGTTGTGTGGTAATGTGTGAGAAAGTTTTAGTGTTAAGGCAGTTCAAATGGGAGGGGGGGCAGAGCAGGCAGAGTGTTTAGCATCCTGACTGCCTGATGAACAGAGCTGTCTCTCAGTCTGCTGGTTCGAGCCTGGAGACTCCTCAGTCTCCTCCCTGATGGCAGCAGTCTGAAGCAGCTGTGTAGTGGGTGTGTGGGATCACCTGCCATGCAGTGGGCTTTCCGAGTGAGGCGTTTGCTGTGTAAGTCCTGCAGTGAGGGCAAGGAGGTGCCCACGATCTTCTCAGCTGCTTTCACAATGCGCTGGAGGCTCTTGCGGCTGGATGCAGTACATGCACCAAACCACACAGTGATGCAGCTGGTCAGGACACTTTCTATGGCACCTCTGTAGAAGGTGCTCATGATGGGGGTTGAAGCTCCAGCCCTTTTCAGCTTGCGGAGAAAGTAGAGACGCTGGTGAGCCTTCTTTGCCAGTGCTGCAGTGTTCCTGCTCCAGGACAGGTCCTTTGAGACGTGCACTCCCAGGAACTTGGTGCTGTCTACTCTCTCCACTGCGGTGCTGTTGATGGTCAGAGGGGCATGTTGGGCATCCTTCTTCCTGAAGTCCACAACAATCTCCTTTGTCTTCTCCACGTTGAGAGTGAGATTGTTGTGTCCGCACCACAAGGCCAGGCGGCTCACCTCGTTCCTGTAGTCCGTCTCATCGTTGTTGCTGATGAGACCCACCACTGTTGTGTCGTCCGCAAACTTGATGAAGTGGTTGGAGCTGTACGATGGTGTGCAGTCGTGTGTTAGCAGGGTGAATAGAAGGGGGCTCAGCACACATCCTTGTGGGGCCCCTGTGTTCAATGTGATGGTGCTAGATGTGTTACTCCCGACCCGCACTGTCTGTGGTCTCCCGGTCAGGAAGTCTAGCAGCCAGTTACACATTGAGGTGTTCAGCCCCAGACTGTCCAGTTTAAGGATGAGCTGTTGGGGGATGATGGTGTTAAATGCCGAGCTGAAGTCGATGAACAACATTCTAACATAGGAGTCCTTCGTGTCCAGATGTGTGAGAGCTGTGTGAAGGGCAGAGGAGATGGCATCGTCGGTTGAGCGATTAGGTCGGTATGCAAATTGGAAGGGATCCAGGGAGTCAGGGAGGACAGATGTGATGCTTTTCATGACTAGCCGTTCAAAGCACTTCATCAGGATGGGGGTGAGTGCTACTGGGCGATAGTCATTGAGGCATGCGGGCGTTGCCTTCTTTGGGACAGGGATGATGGTGGTGGCTTTGAAACAGGTGGGGACGATGGCCTGGCTCAGTGAGATGTTAAAGATGTCCGTGAAGACCGCTGCGAGTTCCCCTGCACAGTCCTTCAGCACACGACCAGGTATGTTGTCAGGACCAGAGGCCTTCCGGGCGTTAATCTTGATGAATGATCGCCTTACGCTGTCTGAGGACAGCGTCAGCACCTGGCCATCAGGAGAGGGGGGGAGTTTATGTGCTGGTGTGCTGTTACTTGCCTCGAACCGAGCAAAGAACTCATTCAGTTCATTCAGCGCAGAGGCTGAGCTGTCACAGGTCTGGGGGGGTGGTTTGTAGTTTGTGATGGTCTGTATTCCCTGCCACAGACTGCGTGTATCCCTGCTGTCCTTGAAACGGTGAGCTATTTTCCCAGAATACTGCCTCTTTGCCTTTCTGATGCCCCGGTCCAGGTTGTTTCTGGCTGCCCTCAGGCCCACCTGATCTCCCGCTTTGAAGGCAGCATTCCTGGCTTTCATGAGTCTGTGAACCTCAGCTGTCAGCCATGGCTTCTGGTTAGCCCGAACAGTGATGGTTTTAAGGTTGGTTACATCATCAATGCACTTGGTGATGTATGAACATACAGTGTCTGAGTACTCCTGGAGACATGTGGTGTTGTTTGTGGTAGCAGCTTCTTTGAACATACTCCAATCTGTGGTGTCAAAACAGTCCTGGAGTGCCTCTGAAGACCCCTCTGGCCACACTCGTATCTGCTTGCGGACTGGTTTTGTGACTTTCACCAGTGGCCTGTATGCTGGCTTTAGCATAACACAGATATGGTCAGAAGCACCAATGTGGGGGAGGGGGATGGCTCTGTAGGAATTTTTCATGGTGGTGTAAACCTGGTCCAGGGTGTTGTTTCCTCTTGTTGCAAAGTTTATGTTTCTGTATGTTTTTGGAAGAACACTCTTTAAATCTGCATGGTTGAAATCACCAGCCGTGATGAGAAAAGCATCAGGATGGGCTGTTTGTTGCTCACTGATGTGCAGATATAGTTCATTTAGTGCCTCACCTCTATCTTTGCTGTTGGAGCTTGGGGGGATATATACAGCAACAATCAAAACAGCTGTAAACTCCCTCGGTAAAAAGAACGGTCTGCATTTAATAGTCATGAACTCCACTAAATGTGAGCAGTGTTTGTAGACCACAGCAGCATCACGACACCATGCGTTGTTGATGTAAACACAGAGCCCGCCTCCGCGAGTCTTACCTCCCTTGATGAAAGCTCGGTCCGCTCTGTAGCATGTTAGCTGCTCCAACTGGATAGCGTGGTCCAGAACGTTGTTGTTAAGCCACGTTTCCGTGAATACAAACACACAACAGTCTCTCACAGTCTTTTGTGTCGTTCGTAGCAGGCGTATATAATCCAATTTGTTGTCCAAGGAGCGCACGTTAGCCAGAACCATGGATGGAATAGCCGGCCTGTGTGGGCTAGCTGCTAGCCTAGCTCTGATACCTCCACGTTTACCCCGCTTCTGTTTCCTGTCACGCCGCTTGTGGCGTTTCCACGGCGGGCGCGGTGAAGCGTCACGCCGCTTGTGGCACTTCCACGGCGGGCGCGATGAAGGGAAGCTCGGGGCTGGCTTCCAGAGCAGCTCGCAGTCACGAAGCTCACGTAACTCCTCCTCGAGCTCATTTAGCTTCTCCTGGAGTTCGCTGTTTATTCCCAAATGAGCGGTTTTTCCGACATCAAGCAGGAATTCACGGCTATACTTGCGTTCTTGAACACGTAGACAAGACAAAGACGTGCCGGCAAATTGCGGCGTCCAGAACAAAACAGACGAAAGCACAGTGTTGCTGGGAGAGAGAGAGAGAAGCCGCAACGTTTGCATGCGCCGCCATCTTGGATCCATAAGGATGCATGCATCACAGGGTGACACGAATCAAAGGATGTATGCATCACAGGGTGATGTGCATCAAAGAATGCATGCATCACAGGGTGACGTGCATCAAAGGATGCATGTATCACAGGGTGACGTGCATCAAAGGATGCATGCATCCCAAGGTGACGTGCATCAAAGGATGCATGCATCCCAAGGTAACGTGCATCAAAGGATGCATGCATCACAGGGTGACGTGCATCAAAGGATGAATGCATCACAGGGTGACGTGCATCAAAGTATGCATGCATCACAGGGTGACGTGCATCAAAGGATGCATGCATCACAGGGTGACACACATCAAAGGATGCATGCATCACAGGGTGACGTGCATCAAATGATGCATGCATCCCATTGTGATGTGCATCAAAGCATGCATGCATCCCATGGCGATGTGCATCAAAGTATGCATGCATCTCAGGGTGACGTGCATCAAAGGATGAATGCATCACAGGGTGACGTGCATCAAAGGATGAATGCATTACAGCGTGACGTGCATCAAAGTATGCATGCATCACAGGGTGACATGCATCAAAGGATGCATGCATCACAGGGTGACGCGCATCAAAGGATGCATGCATCACAGGGTGACGTGCATCAAAGAATGCATGCATCACAGGGTGACATCTATCAAAGGATGCATGCATAACAGGGTGACGTGCATCAAAGGATACATACATCACAGGATGACATGCATCAAAGGATGCATGCATCCCAGGGTGACGTGCATCAAAGGATGCATGCATCCCATTGTGATGTGCATCAAAGTATGCATGCGTCACAGGGTGATGTACATCAAAGGATGAATGCATCACAGGGTGACATGCATCAAAGTATGCATGCATCACAGGGTGACGTGCATCAAAGGATGCATGCATCCCAGGATGATATGCCTCAAAGGATGCATGTATCCCAGGGTGACATGTATCAAAGGATGCATGCATCACAGGGTGACGTGCATCAAAGAATGCATGCATCACAGGTTGACCTGCATCAAAGGATGAATGCATCACAGGGTGACATGCATCAAAGGATGCATCACAGGGTGACATGCATCAAAGGATGCATGTATCACAGGGTGATGTGCATCAAAGGATGCATGCATCACAGGGTGACGTGCATCAAAGAATGCATGCATCACAGGTTGACCTGCATCAAAGGATGGATGCATCACAGGGTGACATGCATCAAAGGATGCATCACAGGGTGACATGCATCAAAGGATGCATGTATCACAGGGTGATGTGCATCAAAGGATGCATCACAGGGTGACATGCATCAAAGGATGCATCACAGGGTGACATGCATCAAAGGATGCATCACAGGTTGACGTGCATCGAAGGATGCATGCATCACAGGGTGACGTGCATCAAAGGATGCATCACAGGTTGACGTGCATCAAAGGATGCATGCATCACAGGGTGATGTGCATCAAAGGATGCATGCATCACAGGGTGACAAGCATCAATGGATGCATGCATCCCATGGTGACGTGCATCAAAGTATGCATGCCTCACAGTGTGACGTGCATCAAAGGATGCATGCATCACAGGGTGACGCGCATCAAAGGATGCATGCATCACAGGGCGACGTGCATCAAAGAATGCATGCATCACAGGGTGACGTCTATCAAAGGATGCATGCATAACAGGGTGACATGCATCAAAGGATACATGCATCACAGGATGACATGCATCAAAGGATGAATGCATCCCAGGGTGACATGCATCAAATGATGCATGCATCTCATTGTGATGTGCATCAAAGTATGCATGTATTCCAGGGTGACGTTCATCAAAGGATGAATGCATCACAGGGTGAAGTGCATCAAAGTATGCATGCATCACAGGGTGACGTGCATCAAAGGATACATGCATCACAGGGTGACATGCATCAAAGGATGCATGCATCCCACGGTGACGTGCATCAAAGTATGCATGCATCACAGTGTGACGTGCATCAAAGGATGCATGCATCACAGGGTGACGCGCTTCAAAGGATACATGTATCACAGGTCGACATGCATCAAAGAATGCATGCATCACAGCGTGATGTCTATCAAAGGATGCATGCATAACAGGGTGACGTGCATCAAAGGATACATGCATCACAGGGTGACGTGCATCAAAGAATGCATGCATCACAGGGTGACATCTATCAAAGGATGCATGCATAACAGGGTGACGTGCATCAAAGGATAAATACATCACAGGATGATATTGCATCAAAGGATGCATGCATCCCAGGGTGACGTGCATCAAAGGATGCATGCATCCCATTGTGATGTGCATCAAAGGATGAATGCATCCCAGGATGATATGCCTCAAAGGATGCATGCATCACAGGGTGACGTGCATCAAAGGATGCATGCATCCCAGGATGATATGCCTCAAAGGATGCATGCATCACAGGGTGACATGCATCAAAGAATGCATGCATCACAGGGTGACATCTATCAAAGTGTGCATGCATAACAGGGTGACGTGCATCAAAGGACAAATACATCACAGGATGACATGCATCAAAGGATGCATGCATCCCAGGGTGACGTGCATCAAAGGATGCATGCATCCCATGGTGACGTGCAACAAAGGATGCATGCATCCCACGGTGACGCGCATCAAAGGATGCATGCATCACAGGGTGACACGCATCAAAGGATGTATGCATCACAGGGTGACGTGCATCAAAGAATGCATGCATCACAGGGTGACGTGCATCAAAGGATGCATGCATCACAGGGTGACGTGCATCAAAGGATGCATGCATCCCAAGGTGACGTGCATCAAAGGATGCATGCATCCCAAGGTAACGTGCATCAAAGGATGCATGCATCACAGGGTGACGTGCATCAAAGGATGAATGCATCACAGGGTGACGTGCATCAAAGTATGCATGCATCACAGGGTGACGTGCATCAAAGGATGCATGCATCACAGGGTGACGCACATCAAAGGATGCATGCATCACAGGGTGACGTGCATCAAAGGATGTATGCATCCCAGGGTGACGTGCATCAAAGGATGCATGCATCCCATTGTGATGTGCATCAAAGCATGCATGCATCCCAGGGTGACATGCATCAAAGAATGCATGCATCTCAGGGTGACGTGCATCAAAGGATGAATGCATCACAGGGTGACGTGCATCAAAGGATGAATGCATGACAGGGTGACGTGCATCAAAGTATGCATGCATCACAGGGTGACATGCATCAAAGGATGCATGCATCATAGGGTGACGCGCATCAAAGGATGCATGCATCACAGGGTGACGTGCATCAAAGAATGCATGCATCACAGGGTGACATCTATCAAAGGATGCATGCATAACAGGGTGACGTGCATCAAAGGATACATACATCACAGGATGACATGCATCAAAGGATGCATGCATCCCAGGGTGACGTGCATCAAAGGATGCATGCATCCCATTGTGATTTGCATCAAAGTATGCATGCGTCACAGGGTGATGTACATCAAAGTATGAATGCATCACAGGGTGACATGCATCAAAGTATGCATGCATCATAGGGTGATGTGCATCAAAGTATGCATGCATCCCAGGATGATATGCCTCAAAGGATGCATGTATCCCAGGGTTACATGTATCAAAGGATGCATGCATCACAAGGTGACGTGCATCAAAGAATGCATGCATCACAGGTTGATGTGCATCAAAGGATGAATGCATAACAGGGTGACATGCATCAAAGGATGCATCACAGGGTGACATGCATCAAAGGATGCATGTATCACAGGGTGATGTGCATCAAAGATGCATCACAGGGTGACATGCATCAAAGGATGCATCACAGGGTGACATGCATCAAAGGATGCATCACAGGTTGACGTGCATCGAAGGATGCATGCATCACAGGGTGACGTGCATCAAAGGATGCATCACAGGTTGACGTGCATCAACGGATGCATGCATCACAGGGTGATGTGCATCAAAGGATGCATGCATCACAGGGTGACAAGCATCAACGGATGCATGCATCACAGGGTGATGTGCATCAAAGGATGCATGTATCACAGGGTGACAAGCATCAATGGATGCATGTATCACAGGGTGATGTGCATCAAAGTATGCATGCATCCCAGGGAGACATGCATCAAAGGATGCATGCATCCCATGGTGATGTGCATCAAAGGATGCATTTATCCCTGGGTAACGTGCATCAAAGGATGCATGCATCACAGGTTGACGTGCATCAAAGGATGCATGCATCCCACGGTGACGTGCATCAAAGTATGCATGCCTCACAGTGTGACGTGCATCAAAGGATGCATGCATCACAGGGTGATGCACATCAAAGGATGCATGCATCACAGGGCGACGTGCATCAAAGAATGCATGTATCACAGGGTGACGTCTATCAAAGGATGCATGCATAACAGGGTGACGTGCATCAAAGGACACATGCATCACAGGATGACATGCATCAAAGGATGAATGCATCCCAGGGTGACATGCATCAAAGGATGCATGCATCCCATTGTGATGTGCATCAAAGTATGCATGTATTCCAAGGTGACATGCATCAAAGAATGCATGCATCCCAGGGTGACATGCATCAAAGGATGAATGCATCACAGGGTGAAGTGCATCAAAGTATGCATGCATCACAGGGTGACGTGCATCAAAGGATGCATGCATCACAGGGTGACGTGCATCAAAGAATGCATGCATCCCACGGTGACGTGCATCAAAGTATGCATGCATCACAGTGTGACGTGCATCAAAGGATGCATGCATCACAGGGTGACGCGCATCAAAGGATGCATGTATCACAGGGCAACGTGCATCAAAGAATGAATGCATCACAGCGTGATGTCTATCAAAGGATGCATGCATAACAGGGTGATGTGCATCAAAGGATGCATGCATCCCATTGTGTTGTGCATCAAAGGATGCATGCATCCCATTGTGATGTGCATCAAAGTATGCATGCATTCCAGGGTGACGTGCATCAAAGGATGCATGCATCCCAGGGTGACGTGCATCAAAGGATGCATGCATCACAGGGTGACACACATCAAAGGATGTATGCATCACAGGGTGACGTGCATCAAAGAATGCATGCATCACAGGGTGACGTGCATCAAAGGATGCATGCATCACAGGGTGACGTGCATCAAAGGATGCATGCAATCCTAAGGTAACGTGCATCAAAGGATGCATGCATCACATGGTGACGTGCATCAAAGGATGAATGCATCACAGGGTGACGTGCATCAAAGTATGCATGCATCACAGGGTGACGTGCATCAAAGGATGCATGCATCACAGGGTGACGCACATCAAAAGATGCATGCATCCCAGGGTGACGTGCATCAAAGGATGCATGCATCCCATTGTGATGTGCATCAAAGCATGCATGCATCCCAGGGTGACATGCATCAAAGAATGCATGCATCTCAGGGTGACGTGCATCAAAGAATGAATGCATCACAGGGTGACGTGCATCAAAGTATGCATGCATCACAGGGTGACGTGCATCAAAGAATGCATGCATCACAGGGTGACACACATCAAAGGATGCATGCATAACAGGGTGACGTGCATCAAAGGACAAATACATCACAGGATGACATGCATCAAAGAATGCATGCATCACAGGGTGACGTGCATCAAAGGATACAAGCATCACAGGGTGACATGCATCAAAGGATGCATGCATCCCAGGGTAACGTGCATCAAAGGATGCATGCATCCCAGGGTGACATGCATCAAAGGATGCATCACAGGGTGATGAGCATCAAAGGATGCATGCATCACAGGGTGACTCGCATCAAAGGATGCATGCATCACAGGGTGAAGTGCATCAATGGATGCATGCATCCAATTGTGATGTAAATCAAAGGATGCATGCATCCCATTGTGAAGTGCATCAAAGGATGCATGCATCACAGGGTGATGTGCATCAAAGGATGAATGCATCACAGGGTAACATGCATCAAAGGATGCATGCATCACAGAGTGACGTGCATCAAAGGATGCATGCATCACAGGGTGACATGCATCAATTTATGCATGCATCACAGGGTGACGTGCATCAAAGTATGCATGCATCCCAGGGAGACATGCATCAAAGGATGCATGCATCCCAAGGTGATGTGCATCAAAGGATGCATTTATCCCAGGGTAACGTGCATCAAAGGGTGCATGCATCACAGGGTGACGTGCATCAAAGGATGCATGCATCCCACGGTGACGTGCATCAAAGTATGCATGCCTCACAGTGTGACGTGCATCAAAGAATGCATGCATCACAGGGTGATGTGCATCAAAGGAGGCATCTATCACAGGGCGACGTGCATCAAAGAATGCATGCATCACAGGGTGACGTCTATCAAATGATGCATGCATAACAGGGTGACATGCATCAAAGGATACATGCATCACAGAATGACATGCATCAAAGGATGAATGCATCCCAGGGTGACATGCATCAAAGGATGCATGCATCCCATTGTGATGTGCATCAAAGTATGCATGTATTCCAGGGTGACGTGCATCAAAGTATGCATGCATCCCAGGGTGACGTGCATCAAAGGATGAATGCATCACAGGGTGAAGTGCATCAAAGTATGCATGCATCACAGGGTGACGTGCATCAAAGGATGCATGCATCACAGGGTGACGTGCATCAAAGGATGCATGCATCCCACGGTGACGTGCATCAAAGTATGCATGCATCACAGGGTGACGCGCATCAAAGGATGCATGTATCACAGGGCGACGTGCATCAAAGAATGCATGCATCACAGGGTGACGTGCATCAAAGGATGCATGCATCCCACGGTGACGTGCATCAAAGTATGCATGCATCACAGGGTGACGTGCATCAAAGGATGCATGCATCACAGGGTGACGCGCATCAAAGGATGCATGTATCACAGGGCGACGTGCATCAAAGAATGCATGCATCACAGCGTGATGTCTATCAAAGGATGCATGCATAACAGGGTGACGTGCATCAAAGGATACATGCATCACAGGATGACATGCATCAAAGGATGAATGCATCCCAGGGTGACGTGCATCAAAGGATGCATGCATCCCATTGTGATGTGCATCAAAGTATGCATGCATTCCAGGGTGACGTGCTACAAAGAATGCATGCATCCCAGGGTGACGTGCATCAAAGGATGAATGCATCACAGGGTGAAGTGCATCAAAGTATGCATGCATCACAGGGTGACATGCATCAAAGGATGCATGCATCACTGGGTGACACGCATCAAAGGATACATGCATCCCAGGGTGAGGTGCATCAAAGAATGCATGCATCACAGGGTGACATCTATCAAAGTGTGCATGCATAACAGGGTGATGTGCATCAAAGGACAAATACATCACAGGATGACATGCATCAAAGGATGCATGCATCCCAGGGTGACGTGCATCAAAGGATGCATGCATCCCATGGTGACATGCAACAAAGGATGCATGCATCACAGGGTGACACGCATCAAAGGATGTATGCATCACAGGGTGACATGCATCAAAGAATGCATGCATCACAGGGTGACGTGCATCAAAGGATGCATGCATCACAGGGTGACGTGCGTCAATGGATGCATGCATCCCAAGGTGACGTGCATCAAAGGATGCATGCATCCCAAGATAACATGCATCAAAGGATGCATGCATCACAGGGTGACGTGCATCAAAGGATGAATGCATCACAGGGTGACGTGCATCAAAGTATGCAAGCATCACAGGGTGACGTGCATCAAAGGATGCATGCATCACAGGGTGACATCTATCAAAGGATGCATGCATCACAGGGTGACGTGCATCAAAGGATGCATGTATCACAGGGTGACGTGCATCAATGGATGCATGCATCCCAAGGTGACGTGCATCAAAGGATGCATGCATCCCAAGGTAACATGCATCAAAGGATGCATGCATCACAGGGTGACGTGCATCAAAGGATGAATGCATCACAGGGTGACGTGCATCAAAGTATGCATGCATCACAGGGTGACGTGCATCAAAGGATGCATGCATCACAGGGTGACGCACATCAAAGGATGCATGCATCACAAGGTGACGTGCATCAAAGGATGTATGCATCCCAGGGTGACGTGCATCAAAGTATGCATGCATCCCATTGTGATGTGCATCAAAGCATGCATGCATCCCAGGGTGACATGCATCAAAGAATGCATGCATCTCAGGGTGACGTGCATCAAAGGATGAATGCATCACAGGGTGACGTGCATCAAAGGATGAATGCATTACAGGGTGACGTGCATCAAAGTATGCATGCATCACAGGGTGACATGCATCAAAGGATGCATGCATCACAGGGTGACGCGCATCAAAGGATGCATGCATCACAGGGTGACGTGCATCAAAGAATGCATGCATCACAGGGTGACATCTATCAAAGGATGCATGCATAACAGGGTGACGTGCATCAAAGGATACATACATCACAGGATGACATGCATCAAAGGATGCATGCATCCCAGGGTGACGTGCATCAAAGGATGCATGCATCCCATTGTGATGTGCATCAAAGTATGCATGCGTCACAGGGTGATGTGCATCAAAGGATGAATGCATCACAGGGTGACATGCATCAAAATATGCATGCATCACAGGGTGACATGCATCAAAGGATGCATGCATCCCAGAGTGACGTGCATCAAAGGATGCATGCATCCCATTGTGATGTGCATCAAAGTATGCATGCGTCACAGGGTGATGTGCATCAAAGGATGAATGCATCACAGGGTGACATGCATCAAAGTATGCATGCATCACAGGGTGACGTGCATCAAAGGATGCATGCATCCCATTGTGATGTGCATCAAAGTATGCATGCGTCACAGGGTGATGTGTATCAAAGGATGAATGCATCACAGGGTGACATGCATCAAAATATGCATGCATCACAGTGTGACGTGCATCAAAGGATGCATGCATCCCTGAGTGACGTTCATCAAAGGATGCATGCATCCCATTGTGATGTGCATCAAAGTATGCATGCGTCACAGGGTGATGTGCATCAAAGGATGAATGCATCACAGGGTGACATGCATCAAAGTATGCATGCATCACAGGGTGACGTGCATCAAAGGATGCATGCATCCCAGGATGATATGCCTCAAAGGATGCATGCATCACACGGTGACGTGCATCAAAGAATGCATGCATCACAGGGTGACATATATCAAAGGATGCATGCATCACAGGGTGACGTGCATCAAAGGATGCATGCATCACAGGGTGACGTGCATCAATGGATGCATGCATCCCAAGGTGACGTGCATCAAAGGATGCATGCATCCCAAGGTAACATGCATCAAAGGATGCATGCATCACAGGGTGACGTGCATCAAAGGATGAATGCATCACAGGGTGACGTGCATCAAAGTATGCATGCATCACAGGGTGACGTGCATCAAAGGATGCATGCATCACAGGGTGACGCACATCAAAGGATGCATGCATCACAAGGTGACGTGCATCAAAGGATGTATGCATCCCAGGGTGACGTGCATCAAAGTATGCATGCATCCCATTGTGATGTGCATCAAAGCATGCATGCATCCCAGGGTGACATGCATCAAAGAATGCATGCATCTCAGGGTGACGTGCATCAAAGGATGAATGCATCACAGGGTGACGTGCATCAAAGGATGAATGCATTACAGGGTGACGTGCATCAAAGTATGCATGCATCACAGGGTGACATGCATCAAAGGATGCATGCATCACAGGGTGACGCGCATCAAAGGATGCATGCATCACAGGGTGACGTGCATCAAAGAATGCATGCATCACAGGGTGACATCTATCAAAGGATGCATGCATAACAGGGTGACGTGCATCAAAGGATACATACATCACAGGATGACATGCATCAAAGGATGCATGCATCCCAGGGTGACGTGCATCAAAGGATGCATGCATCCCATTGTGATGTGCATCAAAGTATGCATGCGTCACAGGGTGATGTGCATCAAAGGATGAATGCATCACAGGGTGACATGCATCAAAGTATGCATGCATCACAGGGTTACATGCATCAAAGGATGCATGCATCCCAGAGTGACGTGCATCAAAGGATGCATGCATCCCATTGTGATGTGCATCAAAGTATGCATGTGTCACAGGGTGATGTGCCTCAAAGGATGAATGCATCACAGGGTGACATGCATCAAAGTATGCATGCATCACAGGGTGACGTGCATCAAAGGATGCATGCATCCCAGGATGATATGCCTCAAAGGATGCATGCATCACAGGGTGACGTGCATCAAAGAATGCATGCATCACAGGGTGACATCTATCAAAGTGTGCATGCATAACAGGGTGACATGCATCAAAGGACAAATACATCACAGGATGACATGCATCAAAGGATGCATGCATCCCAGGGTGATGCGCATCAAAGGATGCATGCATCACAGGGTGACACGCATCAAAGTATGTATGCATCACAGGGTGACGTGCATCAAAGGATGTATGCATCCCAGGGTGACGTGCATCAAAGGATGAATGCATCCCATTGTGATGTACATCAAAGCATGCATGCATCCCAGGGTGACATGCATCAAAGAATGCATGCATCTCAGGGTGACGTGCATCAACGGATGAATGCATCACAGGGTGACGTGCATCAAAGTATGCATGCATCACAGGGTGACGTGCATCAAAGAATGCATGCATCACAGGGTGACATCTATCAAAGGATGCATGCAAAACAGGGTGACGTGCATCAAAGGATACATACATCACAGGATGACATGCATCAAAGGATGCATGCATCCCAGGGTGACGTGCATCAAAGGATGCATGCATCCCATTGTGATGTGCATCAAAGTATGCATGCGTAACAGGGTGATGTACATCAAAGGATGAATGCATCACAGGGTGACATGCATCAAAGTATGCATGCATCACAGGGTGACGTGCATCAAAGGATGCATGCATCCCAGGATGATATGCCTCAAAGGATGCATGTATCCCAGGGTGACATGTATCAAAGTATGCATGCATCACATGGTGACATGCATCAAAGGATGCATGCATCACAGGTTGACGTGCATCAAAGGATGAATGCATCACAGGGTGACATGCATCAAAGGATGCATCACAGGGTGACATGCATCAAAGGATGCATGTATCACAGGGTGATGTGCATCAAAGGATGCATCACATGGTGACATGCATCAAAGGATGCATCACAGGGTGACATGCATCAAAGGATGCATCACAGGTTGACGTGCATCGAAGGATGCATGCATCACAGGGTGACGTGCATCAAAGGATGCATCACAGGTTGACGTGCATCAACGGATGCATGCATCACAGGGTGATGTGCATCAAAGGATGCATGCATCACAGGGTGACAAGCATCAATGGATGCATGCATCACAGGGTGACGTGCATCAAAGTATGCATGCATCCCAGGGAGACATGCATCAAAGGATGCATGCATCCCAAGGTGATGTGCATCAAAGGATGCATTTATCCCAGGGTAACGTGCATCAAAGGATGCATGCATCACAGGGTGACGTGCATCAAAGGATGCATGCATCCCACGGTGACGTGCATCAAAGTATGCATGCCTCACAGTGTGACGTGCATCAAAGGATGCATGCATCACAGGGTGACGCACATTAAAGGATGCATGCATCACAGGGCGACGTGCATCAAAGAATGCATGCATCACAGGGTGACGTCTATCAAAGGATGCATGCATAACAGGGTGACGTGCATCAAAGGATGAATGCATCCCAGGGTGACATGCATCAAAGGATGCATGCATCCCATTGTGATGTGCATCAAAGTATGCATGTATTCCAGGGTGACGTGCATCAAAGAATGCATGCATCCTAGGGTGACGTGCATCAAAGGATGAATGCATCACAGGGTGAAGTGCATCAAAGTATGCATGCATCACAGGGTGACGAGCATCAAAGGATGCATGCATCACAGGGTGACGTGCATCAAAGGATGCATGCATCCCACGGTGACGTGCATCAAAGTATGCATGCATCACAGTGTGACGTGCATCAAAGAATGCATGAATCACAGGGTGACGTGCATCAAAGGATGCATGTATCACAGGGTGACGTGCATCAAAGAATTCATGCATCACAGTGTGATGTCTATCAAAGGATGCATGCATAACAGGGTGACGTGCATCAAAGGATACATGCATCAAAGGATGACATGCATCAAAGGATGAATGCATCCCAGGGTGACGTGCATCAAAGAATGCATGCATCCCATTGTGATGTGCATCAAAGTATGCATGCATTCCAGGGTGACGTGCATCAAAGAATGCATGCATTCCAGGGTGACGTGCATCAAAGGATGAATGCATCAAAGGGTGAAGTGCATCAAAGTATGCATGCATCACAGGGTGGCGTGCATCAAAGGATGCATGCATCACAGGGTGACGCGCATCAAAGGATGCATGCATCACAGGGTGACGTGCATCAAAGAACTCATGCATCACAGGTTGACATCTATCAAAGTGTGCATGCATAACAGGGTAACGTGTATCAAAGGACAAATACATCACAGGATGACATGCATCAAAGGATGCATGCATCCCAGGGTGACGTGCATCAAAGGATGCATGCATCCCATGGTGACGTGCAACAAAGGATGCATGCATCCCACGGTGACGCGCATCAAAGGATGCATGCATCACAGGGTGACACGCATCAAAGGATGTATGCATCACAGGGTGACGTGCATCAAAGAATGCATGCATCACAGGGTGACGTGCATCAAAGGATGCATGCATCACAGGGTGACGTGCATCAAAGGATGCATGCATCACAAGGTGACGTGCATCAAAGGATGCATGAATCCCAAGGTAACGAGCATCACAGGATGCATGCATCACAGGGTGACGTGCATCAAAGGATGAATGCATCACAGGGTGACGCACATCAAAGGATGCATGCCTCACAAGGTGACGTGCATCAAAGGATGTATGCATCCCAGGGTGACGTGCATCAAAGTATGCATGCATCCCATTGTGATGTGCATCAAAGCATGCATGCATCCCAGGGTGACATGCATCAAAGAATGCATGCATCTCAGGGTGACGTGCATCAAAGGATGAATGCATCACAGGGTGACGTGCATCAAAGGATGAATGCATTACAGGGTGACGTGCATCAAAGTATGCATGCATCACAGGGTGACATGCATCAAAGGATGCATGCATCACAGGGTGACGCGCATCAAAGGATGCATGCATCACAGGGTGACGTGCATCAAAGAATGCATGCATCACAGGGTGACATCTATCAAAGGATGCATGCATAACAGGGTGACGTGCATCAAAGGATACATACATCACAGGATGACATGCATCAAAGGATGCATGCATCCCAGGGTGACGTGCATCAAAGGATGCATGCATCCCATTGTGATGTGCATCAAAGTATGCATGCGTCACAGGGTGATGTGCATCAAAGGATGAATGCATCACAGGGTGACATGCATCAAAGTATGCATGCATCACAGGGTGACGTGCATCAAAGGATGCATGCATCCCAGGGTGACGTGCATCAAAGGATGCATGCATCCCATTGTGATGTGCATCAAAGTATGCATGCGTCACAGGGTGATGTGCATCAAAGGATGAATGCATCACAGGGTGACATGCATCAAAGTATGCATGCATCACAGGGTGACGTGCATCAAAGGATGCATGCATCCCAGGATGATATGCCTCAAAGGATGCATGCATCACAGGGTGACGTGCATCAAAGAATGCATGCATCACAGGGTGACATCTATCAAAGGATGCATGCATCACAGGGTGACGTGCATCAATGGATGCATGCATCCCAAGGTGACGTGCATCAAAGGATGCATGCATCCCAAGGTAACATGCATCAAAGGATGCATGCATCACAGGGTGACGTGCATCAAAGGATGAATGCATCACAGGGTGACGTGCATCAAAGTATGCATGCATCACAGGGTGACGTGCATCAAAGTATGCATGCATCACAGGGTGACGCACATCAAAGAATGCATGCATCACAAGGTGACGTGCATCAAAGGATGTATGCATCCCAGGGTGACGTGCATCAAAGTATGCATGCATCCCATTGTGATGTGCATCAAAGCATGCATGCATCCCAGGGTGACATGCATCAAAGAATGCATGCATCTCAGGGTGACGTGCATCAAAGGATGAATGCATCACAGGGTGACGTGCATCAAAGGATGAATGCATTACAGGGTGACGTGCATCAAAGTATGCATGCATCACAGGGTGACATGCATCAAAGGATGCATGCATCACAGGGTGACGCGCATCAAAGGATGCATGCATCACAGGGTGACGTGCATCAAAGAATGCATGCATCACAGGGTGACATCTATCAAAGGATGCA
>JBBPBX010035643.1:12642-31944 GCA_038048925.1 Garcialebias charrua
TATATATATACAGGGAACCCCCGACCTACGAACGAGTTTGGGACCTAAGAACCGTTCGCAGCTCGATCCGGTCGTAGGTAGGGGGTGAAAATTGCGATAGGTCGCGGAAATACCGCTAACGGTGCGCCGCGCACACATTTAACAGCATTAGACTGACATACTGGCCCATAAACATGCACAGAACTTTATTTACAAACACTTATCTAAACCATTACACCACACATGCATCCATAAACACACACAGTAACTGTACATCAGTAACTTCACATCAGAACTATTTTGTAGGAAATCATTTTTTTTTCAATCTACCTAGTATAATCTTTAAAAAGTGTTTATGTTTACTTCTGTATTTATCTTAAATTACAGTTTCACTCGCCCCTCTCACCTTTGGGAAGTACCAATGGAGAACATGAAGATGAGACAATAGAACAAAATTTGACTGAACATGTAGGTATTACATTGTATTTGTTAAATATTCTAAGGTAATTTTAATTTAGTACTTTCCATGTAAAAAATGGCATTTATCTACAAAACAAAGATTTTATTGTCTACATTGGGAAGTACAAGTAAAGCTTATAAATGATGTAATGGTATCAACTATTTCTTTTTAATGTAACACAAATGTAGTTAAGGTAAAAACAATTGTATAGACAATTGTCTTTCCTTCCAAACACTTCCTCAGTCTGAGGTGCTGTATTCAGCTCAGTCTTATAAATAACACCTTTTCACAGTGGGCGGCCGTGGTGTAGTGGTAATGGCAGTCGTCTCCCGATCGGAAAGTTGGCGGTTCGACTCCCGGGACCCGCACCATGTGTCGTTGTGTCCTTGGGCAAGACACTTAACCCTGAGTTGCTCCCGGTAGGACTGGAAAGCACCTTGCATGGTAGTCTGCCGCCACCGGTTTATGAATGTGTGTAGCATTCAATATATGTGTAGCACTTTGAGATTTTCAGTAATGAAAAGTGCGTTATAAATTGAATTAATTATTATTATTATTATCAACCAGTTTGCTGAAGACAGCCTGAAACCAGCTGCTCACATGATCAAGGAGGACTAATTCCATTTTGCTAATGTATTTCACTTTAGGCTTTATTTATTCAAAGTAGAAAACAAAATTTAACCAACATTACAAAGGCAAATATTCATGCGCAGTTCATTTTTATCGTTTGTTAAAATGTTTAATTTTGTTTTGCTCTGACCTTACAAAGACCTTTAAGGAAGTGTGTGCGTTAGGAGCATACATGTACCACCGAACCAGCCACTTAAGAGACGTATCACAACTTCTCTTTGACCTGTATTAACAAAAATCTATTTCTCTTCCTGTAGGACACTTTCAGTGACTCATCCGTAGACACATTGAAAAAGATGAACGTCCCAACTACTTCATGCTGGTTTTTGGTTGATCCAAAGGAATGGAACCAGATAAAAAAACATCGAACTAAAAGAGGCTTAAAAGGCCTACAATGGACAAATATTATTAGTCAGGGAATCAAGCACATCTACCCTTTCTGTTATTTTGGTTTTAAAAGACATACACTGAAGACAGCTGGATCTAAAAAAGCAAGTCCTGAATTTTCGTGTAAGGGATACTGCAGATTTGAAGACTGCCCAGTGACGGTCAAAGTACAGATTCAAAGTGGACAAGAGCTTAAAGCCAAAGTTGATTTTGAAGGTGGGCAAAGTACACACCGGAAGACACAGTTAAAAAGAAGACCTGTACGTGGCCATCGCAGACATGAGCTGGCAAAAGAATTGGAAAGCACTCTTCCAAGATCATTGTATTTACAGCGACTAAACAAGATCGATGACACAACGATGGAAATGGGCTGCAGGGATGATGCACCATCCAAAGAGGTGCTAAAAAACATTTCATCTGAAGTGAGACAAAAAAGTCGACAACATAAAAATGAACTGCTTAGTCTGGAAAAAATGATTGAAAACAAAACCAACTCGCCACAAGAGGTTCTTCAGAATGTGTTGATGCGTCCCAAAGGAGTACATCTGTGGTCCAAAAGGAGTATAAAAATTTATCTGGAACGTTGTCGTGAGGACATTGTTTATTTGGATGCTACAGGGAGTCTTGTGAAGAAGCAACAAGGCTCTCCACCTTTCTATGTTTATGAACTGGTGGTTCGTAACCCTCAAAAAAATTCATCTCCGCTTCCAGTGGCAACTTACCTTACCTGTGACCACACTACAGCATCTGTGCAGTACTTCCTGAATGCCTTCCTAACAGATGTTTTTAGACACTGTGGTCGCAGAGCAAATTGTGCACCTCTGATGCTCATGTGCGATGGATCAATAGTTTTGATGCAAGCTATATGCCTGGCATTTGCAAAAAAAAACCCTGAGTGACACAATTAATCACTATTTCAAAATTGCCACTGGAAAAGGCACCACTGAAGATTTCGATGTTCCAGTTCTCCATCGATGCTTAAGCCATGTGATGAAGAATGCAAAGGAGATGTGCAAAAAGTAGTAAGCATATAATTTCATTATACTGTATCAGTCAATGGTTAAAAAAATAAGCTTCATATATCGTTTACACATAGAATTAATACTAACTTTGATCTTTTGCAACCTGCAGTGCATCTCAGCATTATCGCCTGGCTATGCACATTATTGGTCTGTTCTCCACTGCAAAGTCACTCAAAGACCTAGATGACATGGTCCAGAGTGCGGCTGTTGTATTCTCCAGTCTCTCAACTGATGTAAATGTTGAAAAACATTATGACAACCTGCAGTCAAAGTTAATGCAAATTGGACATCTCATAGATGAAACTGTTCAGGAGAGCAGTATGGATGAGGACTTGGTATGTCTTATGTTTGTCTTTTTTCCTACTTAATAAAACTTACATGTAAATATACTATTTTTATAAACATGATTTGAAAATGATGAGTGCATATCACTATCCTGCTGTAAATCACGAGTTTTACAAAGAGGAAGTGACATTATTGCGCAGTAATGTTTGCAAGCAACACATCAACAAACAGCTTAAAAAAAGAATACTTTTTGTTCATAGTACTTTTTTTTTTCTCAATTGACTAATCTAAAATTAAGTATTTTTAGCAGGTTATTTCCCTTAACCGTGATGTGTCCTACACAAGTAACATCTGTTTGTTGGTAATGATCTAACTGTTAAGTTACTTTCAATAGGAATTGGAGGAATTAGAAGGAAAAAATAACTTTGGAAAACACTACAAACGAGTATTGGAAAAGGCTCCCCTGGTTGAAGATGGTGAACCAAATCAGTACTTCTGCAAAGGGTTCATGAATCACGTCACAAAATACCTTCTCCCATTTGCTGGACTGTGGACTGGGATAATGCTTGGTTGGTTTTATATAAAAAAAACTGTATGCACATTGATAACATGATAAATTAATTACTTATTCATCATATACTTGTCACGAACGGCAGGGTGTGTGAGGGATTGAGTCCAATGTTGCAGACAGCAGACTCACAGAGGCACGAGTAAGAAACAATAAACTTTAATGAGACAAATCAAAATACTGACGTGGCAGTAGAACATGAAACAAACTCCAGGACTAAACTAAAACTGTGGCTTTAAAGCTCAAACTGTGGCTGGATTACTAGAACTCAAAACTAAAGAGACGTACTCACAGACCAGGGAGCTGAAGCGCAGCAGATACACGTCACGACACACCAGGGGAAATGGACGAATGACCCGACAACATAACTGACTGCAGACAGAGTATATATACACACAGACAAGACAGGAAGTAACGACACGCACATGGGAATAATTAACAGAACAAGGCTGACTCTGAACATGGAGGAAACAAGGGTGACAGAACTCTAGGTTGAACTAATAATAAACAAACATGTGGACTACATTAGAAGGGGACCTAAACACATGTAGACTGTTGAAATATGAAGCAGTAATTTGTTCAATGGTTGTTAATGGGAGAGCTTTGTTATGCTGCCATCTGCTGTATCTTTGGTGTATTGCAGCCGTTGTTGTGCCGTTAAATAATTAATAAATGAACGCACGTTGAAACACCTGTTCTCTTCAGGTTATGGGCCCAGAGCGTCGCAAAAAAGTTCAGTAAGTGAAGTTTTTGAGTCAGATAAACGGAATTGTGGGATTCACAATGGATGATAAGCTGTTTATTGACAAGCTGAGCGGACCAGAGAACTGGGCAACGTGGAAGTTTCAGATGGAGCATTTGCTAAAAGCTAAAGGACTATGGGGCATGCTAACGGAGACGGATATGCTAACTCTGGATGCTAACGCACAAGCTCGGGCAGAATTCGAGAGACGGAGAGAAAAGGCATTTTCCATGTTAGTGCTGAATGTGAGTACACCCCAGTTGTATTTAATAACAAGCTGCCAAACTCCAAAAGAGGCTTGGGACATGCTAAAAGGACATTTTGAAAGAGACACTTTAGCTAATAAGCTATTCTTGAAGAAGAAATATTTCAGATGTGAAATGAAGGAAAAGGAAAGCTTAAATGACCATTTAAAACGAATGAAGGAACTGACTGATCAGCTAAGTGCAATAGGTGCTGTAATTGATGAAGAAGATCAGATTGTAACACTCCTGGGTAGCTTACCACCAAGCTTTGCTACAATTGTCACCGCTCTAGAAACAAAGATGGACAGTTTGACATTGCAGTTTGTTCAGCAAGCATTAATCAATGAAGAGCAAAAAAGAGTCCATGTTAATGATGACTACAGTGCTGCAGGTGGTGCATCAGCCATGTCAACACAAGTTCACAGAGAAATGCAGGACCATTCAAAAGTAGTGGGAGCTGAACGACAGAGTTCGTGGAGATGTTACAAGTGTGGCAGGGAAGGGCACATAAAGCGCAATTGTCCAAGCTGGAAAAAACAAAATAAAAATCACAAAGCCAAAAATGCTGTATGTGAAAATGAAGAAAACCCCTCTGAGAGTGCCTTTGTTGCAGGAAATGCAAATCTAACTGAAGGACAAGGACAAGTTGAGTGGTTGATTGATTCTGGAGCATCAAAACACATGACCTGTGAAAAAGAAAATCTTCAAAACTACCAGCAGTTTTCAGAAACACAATCTGTAAAACTGGGTGATGGCAGGGTGGTGGAAGCTCAAGGTTTTGGCATTGTTAAATTGAACATGACCTTCAAAATAAGTGATGCTAAACCAGCCACAATGTATGATGTGTTATATGTTCCAAAATTGTCTGGAAATCTTTTTTCAGTGGGAGCTGCTACAAGAAAAGGAAATACAGTGCAGTTCAAAAAATCTCGGTGCTACATACGTGACAAGGATGGATCGCTTCGAGGAATGGGAACACAAAGATCTGATGGACTATACCAGTTGGATGTTAAAGGATCTTCACCTGTCTGTCATAGTGCATCAAGTGCATCAGTAACAGCTAATTTATGGCATCAGCGTTTGGGTCACACCACCAAACTAAAGGAACTAGAAGATCTGGTGAATGGAGTGAAATTATCTGCAGACAAAGAACTTCCTTTCTGTGAAGCCTGTGTGGAAGGCAAGCTCACAAGACAGCCATGTAAAGCAGTGGGAAAAATCCGTTCCAAACGTAAGCTGCAACTGATCCATAGTGATGTCTGTGGACCCATGCAGACTGAATCCATAGGTGGGTCAAAATACTTTGTAACCTTTATTGATGACTTTTCTCGCTGTTGTAAGGTTTACTTCATGAAACAAAAAAGTGAAGTCTTAAGCAAATTCAAGGATTTTGAGAGAACATTCTCAAATGAGTGTGGACACAGAGTTGCAAGACTAAGATCAGATAATGGTGGGGAGTACATTTCAAATGAGTTTGAAGAATATTTGAAGGCTCAAGGTATCCACCATGAGAAGTCTGTACCTCATACACCTCAGCAAAATGGAGTTGCAGAAAGAAAAAAACAGGACATTGGTTGAAGCTAGAAGCTATGTTGTCGCATACTAAGTTACCAAACATGTACTGGGCTGAAGCAGTAGCAACAGCAGCCTACATACAAAACAGATTGCCAACATCTGTTCTGAAGCGAGAGACACCCTACCAAAGATGGTCTGGTAAAAAACCTGACATGAGCCATGTGAGAGTGTTTGGTTGTGTTGCTTATGCACATGTTCCAGATGCAGAAAGACGAAAACTCGACAAGAAAGCTGTAAAGCTCAGGTTTGTGGGATATGCAAACAATGCAAAAGGATATCGTCTGTTCGATGAAGAAAAAAGAAGAATTCTGATTCGAAAGGATGTCATCTTTAATGAATCAGACTTTGACTTGAAACAGAAGGAGGATGTTTCCTGTCCAGAGAAAGAGGTGATTACCATCACAGAAGAAAACGAAACAACTGATGATGACGTCA
This sequence comes from Garcialebias charrua, assembly GCA_038048925.1. Taxonomy (NCBI): domain Eukaryota; kingdom Metazoa; phylum Chordata; class Actinopteri; order Cyprinodontiformes; family Rivulidae; genus Garcialebias; species Garcialebias charrua. Next base: position 18,971 of record JBBPBX010035643.1, read on the forward strand.
CTGTTGAGGAAACTGTTCAAAGAGGAAGCAGAATCAGAAGGGCTCCAAAGAGATATGGATATGACGAGTTTGCAGATATGGTGACTGTTGATCATTGTGCTAATGTGTGTTCTGTCATGGAACCAGTCACACTGAAAGAAGCATTAAAGAGTCCAAATGCAAAAAAGTGGCAAGAAGCGGCTGATTTGGAATACCAGTCACTGGAAGAAAATGAAACATGGGATCTGGTGGAACTACCAAAGGACAAAGAGGTCATTGGGTCAAGATGGGTGTTCAAAGTCAAGCATCAAAGTGATGGAGAAGTGGAGCGATACAAGTGCAGACTTGTTGCCAAAGGTTACTCACAGCTTTATGGTGCTGACTACTATGAAACATTTTCACCTGTGGTACGTTTTAGCTCAATTCGTACATTATTGTCCTTTGCTATCCAGAATAACTTACATGTACATCAAATGGATGTTGTCACTGCATTTTTAAATGGACACCTGGAAGAAGAAATCTACATGGAACAACCTGAGGGATACATCAAACCAGGTCAGGAGCATCTTGTATGCAAACTAAAAAAATCAATCTACGGACTAAAACAGTCTCCTCGTTGTTGGAACAAAGAGTTCACAAAATTCATGATGGATCTTGGATTTAAGCAGAGCACCTCGGATCCCTGTGTGTTTGTGAGGTCATCACAGGAGCTGGAGATAATTGCAGTTTATGTAGATGATCTGATGCTGATTACAGAGTCAACTGAAAGAATGGATGAGTTAAAACTGGCTCTCCAAGAACGCTACAAAATGAAGGACTTGGGTGAACTGTCCTACATCCTCGGCGTCTCAGTTATTCAAGACAAAACAAAAAACTGCATCTTTCTTCATCAGAAACAGTACATTGAAACGATTCTTCATAAATATGGGATGGACAAAGCAAATCCTGTTGCAACCCCTGCTGACATCAGTGTAAAGCTGAAAAAGGATGATGGTGTCAGTAATCCTGTCAATCCAAGCACATATCAGTCCATGGTTGGAAGTCTACTGTATGCTGCGATGACAACAAGACCAGACATAGCACAAGCAGTGAGTGCAGTGTCAAAGTTCAATGCAAATCCAAATACTGCACATCTGACTGCTGTGAAGAGGATTCTTCGCTACTTAAAGGGCACTGCTAATCTTGCTCTAAAGTATGACTGTTCAGGGGACAAATATTTGACTGGTTTCTCTGATGCTGACTGGGCTGGAGACCAGGACGACCGCCGTTCAACAACAGGCAACATATTTCTACTCAGTGGAGGAGCAGTGAGCTGGCTGAGCAAAAAACAAGCAACGGTTGCACTTTCAACAGCAGAAGCTGAGTATGTTGCTCTCAGTCAAGCAGCTCAAGAAGGTACCTGGCTGAGAAGATTACTGAATGATCTTGGTATGGTCACAAAGCCTACAGTGATTCTGGAGGACAACCAAGGAGCCATTGCAATTGCAAAGAATCCAGTGGACCATTCCAGAACCAAGCACATAGACATTCGCTACCATTACATTCGTGAGTGTGTACAGAATGGTGAAGTCAAGTTAGAGTATTGTCCAACCGATGACATGAAGGCAGATATCTTGACAAAGCCTCTTGCAAGACAGAAGTTTGAGTATTTTAGAAGAAAAATTGGACTTTTTCCAATGTAAATCTGTGATAGAATGTCTTGCTTTGTAGTTTGTTTGTTTTTTGGAAAGTTAATAAGTGCAAGTTGGGTTAAAATTTATTTCAGCACTATCTTGTGTTTTAATACCATTGTAAAAAATTAAGTGGGAGTGTTGAAATATGAAGCAGTAATTTGTTCAATGGTTGTTAATGGGAGAGCTTTGTTATGCTGCCATCTGCTGTATCTTCGGTGTATTGTAGCCGTTGTTGAGCCGTTAAATAATTAATAAATGAACGCACGTTGAAACACCTGTTCTCTTCAATAAATTCATAAAATCACTTCAATCAATTTGATCTAATGTTTAGTTTTCCTGTCCACCACTTCAGTAACTTCCAGGTTTTTATTTCTCTTGACTCCGCTTCAGGATCAAACATGTTGAACATTTACAGAGAGCTGCTGACAACTTGTTCTGAAAACAAAGAGACGATGAAGCGAAGGCTCATCCGTCATCACAGACACCAGCTGATGTTAGAAAAAACACTTAGTGATGAACATCCAGAATGTAAAGGTCACGGCAGCATCAGAGGACAGGAAGACAAACACATGAAAAGTGATGTGAACACGTGAGATGTTTTAATGTTGTCAGACTCCCACATCGTTGATTAAGAGAAGCTCACAGACACAGGCTGCAGATGTTGGAAGGATGTGGTTGATCATCATGTTCTTCTACTGCGGACAGGAAACCAGAACGTGCACAGGCTCAGAGACGTTAGTTGTGTCTGCTGACCAACAAACACGTGGAAAACCAGAGGTTGTCCTGGAACCAGCCCCATCACTGTAAGAACATGGACGCAGAGCTCAGGAGAACATCTCTGGACCTTCAGTGCAGATCACCTCCACCTCGGGACCATCAGAACATCTTCAGGGCTCTTTGTTCCTCTTGTTTTCACATCGTCACAAATTGTAACACAATGTCTGTGAATGATCTTCAAATCAAGATGATTAAAAAAGTAAATCTCAAACTTTAAGTTAAGCTACACTGAGAAGAACCACGGCTCCTCTAAAGGCTCCTCTTTGTACATTTAAATATGTCACATTGGAACCAGGATCAATCCTCCAATCAGTCTGGGTTCTGGATGGTTGGGTTCAGAACCAGAACCACCACCTGTCTCAGAACAAACTCACTGATGGAGATCTGACTCCAGCTCCTGGAAAGTGACCGACTGTGCAACACAAACTGAAACTAAAATATCTTCCTCTCAGTCCTACACATCGACTCAGCTTCGGTCCTGGTCCTGAAGATGTCCTGGTCCTCCTGGTTGTCCATCAGCAGATGTCCTGGTCCTCCTGGTTGTCCATCAGCAGATGTCCTGGTCCTCCTGGTTGTCCATCAGCAGATGTCCTGGTCCTCCTGGTTGTCCATCAGCAGATGTCCTGGTCCTCCTGGTTGTCCATCAGCAGATGTCCTGGTCCTCCTGGTTGTCCATCAGCAGATGTCCTGGTCCTCCTGGTTGTCCATCAGCAGATGTCCTGGTCCTCCTGGTTGTCCATCAGCAGATGTCCTGGTCCTCCTGGTTGTCCATCAGCAGATGTCCTGGTCCTCCTGGTTGTCCATCAGCAGATGTCCTGGTCCTCCTGGTTGTCCATCAGCAGATGTCCTGGTCCTCCTGGTTGTCCATCAGCAGATGTCCTGGTCCTCCTGGTTGTCCATCAGCAGATGTCCTGGTCCTCCTGGTTGTCCATCAGCAGATGTCCTGGTCCTCCTGGTTGTCCATCAGCAGATGTCCTGGTCCTCCTGGTTGTCCATCAGCAGATGTCCTGGTCCTCCTGGTTGTCCATCAGCAGATGTCCTGGTCCTCCTGGTTGTCCATCAGCAGATGTCCTGGTCCTCCTGGTTGTCCATCAGCAGATGTCCTGGTCCTCCTGGTTGTCCATCAGCAGATGTCCTGGTCCTCCTGGTTGTCCATCAGCAGATGTCCTGGTCCTCCTGGTTGTCCATCAGCAGATGTCCTGGTCCTCCTGGTTGTCCATCAGCAGATGTCCTGGTCCTCCTGGTTGTCCATCAGCAGATGTCCTGGTCCTCCTGGTTGTCCATCAGCAGATGTCCTGGTCCTCCTGGTTGTCCATCAGCAGATGTCCTGGTCCTCCTGGTTGTCCATCAGCAGATGTCCTGGTCCTCCTGGTTGTCCATCAGCAGATGTCCTGGTCCTCCTGGTTGTCCATCAGCAGATGTCCTGGTCCTCCTGGTTGTCCATCAGCAGATGTCCTGGTCCTCCTGGTTGTCCATCAGCAGATGTCCTGGTCCTCCTGGTTGTCCATCAGCAGATGTCCTGGTCCTCCTGGTTGTCCATCAGCAGATGTCCTGGTCCTCCTGGTTGTCCATCAGCAGATGTCCTGGTCCTCCTGGTTGTCCATCAGCAGATGTCCTGGTCCTCCTAGTTGTCCATCAGCAGATGTCCTGGTCCTCCTGGTTGTCCATCAGCAGATGTCCTGGTCCTCCTGGTTGTCCATCAGCAGATGTCCTGGTCCTCCTGGTTGTCCATCAGCAGATGTCCTGGTCCTCCTAGTTGTCCATCAGCAGATGTCCTGGTCCTCCTGGTTGTCCATCAGCAGATGTCCTGGTCCTCCTAGTTGTCCATCAGCAGATGTCCTGGTCCTCCTAGTTGTCCATCAGCAGATGTCCTGGTCCTCCTGGTTGTCCATCAGCAGATGTCCTGGTCCTCCTGGTTGTCCATCAGCAGATGTCCTGGTCCTCCTGGTTGTCCATCAGCAGATGTCCTGGTCCTCCTAGTTGTCCATCAGCAGATGTCCTGGTCCTCCTGGTTGTCCATCAGCAGATGTCCTGGTCCTCCTGGTTGTCCATCAGCAGATGTCCTGGTCCTCCTGGTTGTCCATCAGCAGATGTCCTGGTCCTCCTGGTTGTCCATCAGCAGATGTCCTGGTCCTCCTGGTTGTCCATCAGCAGATGTCCTGGTCCTCCTGGTTGTCCATCAGCAGATGTCCTGGTCCTCCTGGTTGTCCATCAGCAGATGTCCTGGTCCTCCTGGTTGTCCATCAGCAGATGTCCTGGTCCTCCTGGTTGTCCATCAGCAGATGTCCTGGTCCTCCTGGTTGTCCATCAGCAGATGTCCTGGTCCTCCTGGTTGTCCATCAGCAGATGTCCTGGTCCTCCTGGTTGTCCATCAGCAGATGTCCTGGTCCTCCTGGTTGTCCATCAGCAGATGTCCTGGTCCTCCTAGTTGTCCATCAGCAGATGTCCTGGTCCTCCTGGTTGTCCATCAGCAGATGTCCTGGTCCTCCTGGTTGTCCATCAGCAGATGTCCTGGTCCTCCTGGTTGTCCATCAGCAGATGTCCTGGTCCTCCTGGTTGTCCATCAGCAGATGTCCTGGTCCTCCTGGTTGTCCATCAGCAGATGTCCTGGTCCTCCTGGTTGTCCATCAGCAGATGTCCTGGTCCTCCTGGTTGTCCATCAGCAGATGTCCTGGTCCTCCTGGTTGTCCATCAGCAGATGTCCTGGTCCTCCTGGTTGTCCATCAGCAGATGTCCTGGTCCTCCTGGTTGTCCATCAGCAGATGTCCTGGTCCTCCTGGTTGTCCATCAGCAGATGTCCTGGTCCTCCTGGTTGTCCATCAGCAGATGTCCTGGTCCTCCTGGTTGTCCATCAGCAGATGTCCTGGTCCTCCTGGTTGTCCATCAGCAGATGTCCTGGTCCTCCTGGTTGTCCATCAGCAGATGTCCTGGTCCTCCTGGTTGTCCATCAGCAGATGTCCTGGTCCTCCTGGTTGTCCATCAGCAGATGTCCTGGTCCTCCTGGTTGTCCATCAGCAGATGTCCTGGTCCTCCTGGTTGTCCATCAGCAGATGTCCTGGTCCTCCTGGTTGTCCATCAGCAGATGTCCTGGTCCTCCTGGTTGTCCATCAGCAGATGTCCTGGTCCTCCTGGTTGTCCATCAGCAGATGTCCTGGTCCTCCTGGTTGTCCATCAGCAGATGTCCTGGTCCTCCTAGTTGTCCATCAGCAGATGTCCTGGTCCTCCTGGTTGTCCATCAGCAGATGTCCTGGTCCTCCTGGTTGTCCATCAGCAGATGTCCTGGTCCTCCTAGTTGTCCATCAGCAGATGTCCTGGTCCTCCTGGTTGTCCATCAGCAGATGTCCTGGTCCTCCTGGTTGTCCATCAGCAGATGTCCTGGTCCTCCTAGTTGTCCATCAGCAGATGTCCTGGTCCTCCTGGTTGTCCATCAGCAGATGTCCTGGTCCTCCTGGTTGTCCATCAGCAGATGTCCTGGTCCTCCTGGTTGTCCATCAGCAGATGTCCTGGTCCTCCTAGTTGTCCATCAGCAGATGTCCTGGTCCTCCTGGTTGTCCATCAGCAGATGTCCTGGTCCTCCTGGTTGTCCATCAGCAGATGTCCTGGTCCTCCTGGTTGTCCATCAGCAGATGTCCTGGTCCTCCTGGTTGTCCATCAGCAGATGTCCTGGTCCTCCTGGTTGTCCATCAGCAGATGTCCTGGTCCTCCTGGTTGTCCATCAGCAGATGTCCTGGTCCTCCTGGTTGTCCATCAGCAGATGTCCTGGTCCTCCTGGTTGTCCATCAGCAGATGTCCTGGTCCTCCTGGTTGTCCATCAGCAGATGTCCTGGTCCTCCTGGTTGTCCATCAGCAGATGTCCTCCAGTAAGTAGTTTCTGTCCTTCCTGACACTTGTTGAACTCATGCTGCTTCTAGAAGACTTCATGGAAACATGTCATCATTAAGTTGTTGATTCAGCTCTACAATGTTCAACCTGGAGCTCTTTGGAAGAAAACACACATTCATCTTCATGTGTTCATCCACAGTGGAGGAAACTTCATCTTCCTCAGTGGAACAGACTGAACAACATTTATTATAAAGTGATTAATCTCTTCAGTCAGCTCACAGAATCATGTTTTAGCTGCTCAGAGTCAAAATGATCAAAACAGCAGCTGAAGAGTCAGAGAACATTTGATCTGCTGAGAAAATATTGTACATTTATGTTCATAGTATAAATTATGATTACTGTACTTCCTTCTCCATTTCCTCTCCGACTCCACCCTCTCTCTTGACTCCGCCCTCTTAGTGACGTCACAGGATGAGGCTCCAACCTGCAGGTGTTTGTAGAGGCATGATGTGAGATGAAGTGATGTGTGAACTTTCCTGAGTACAGAGCAGAAATCAGAATGAACTCTTTCTGACTGACTTGAACTGGTCACAACTGGGAGCTTCTTCCAGATGTTCTGATCCAGTTTCCATGTTCCAGCTGCTCCCAATAAATCTATAGTTGTTGTTGTTGTTGTCCACAAGATGGCGATGTTTGTCTTTGACACTTCTTTGTCCTCCTCAGTCCTCCAGCTGCATGAAGAAGATGAAGGTGGTGTGCAGGGTGGTGCTGCTCCTCATCCTCAGCTCGTGTCTCTGTGGTCAGTTTGGACCTTCAGGTTCAGTCCAGAACATTCAGTTCTTGTTGTAGATGCAGTTTCAAGCCTGTCAGTGTGTCTGCTCCTCTCTGTCTCCTCAGCAGCAACATTTGTAGTGAACGTGACCCAGAGCTCCTATCAGGCAGAGCAGAACCACAACATGACCTGGAGTGGACCTTCACCACCACACCTGAGACATCCTGGAGACACCTGTTCATCTACTGCAGCTTGTTAGCTCCTCTCAGAGAGTCACTCCTGTATCTGCTCCATGAAGGTGTTGAGGTGTCAGAGGCTCAGGATGAACAGTTTGCAGGACGAGTCCAGAGGGACGGAGACGTCCTCAGAGAAGGACGCATCAGACTCCACCTGTCCTCACTCAGGACGGAGGACTCTGGTCTGTACAGGTGTCAAGTGAAGACACAAGATGGTTCTGGTTCTGGAATGTGTCGTGTGAACGTCTCTGGTGAGAAGAATTTAAATTGTCTTCATGATTAAACTCTTGATAATTGTTGACATGAACAAAACTCATTAGATTCAAGTTGAAACAGACCAGATGTTAGAACCTGTCATTTCCTTCACAGCAGCTGCTGAGCAGCTCCACAGACACACCTGGACTCCAGAACCAGAGGACCGAGGAAAGACTGGTCTCTCATCTCAGTGTGTTCATTAACAGCTGTGTGGGTCGTCTATTTGATCCTTTTCATTTTCAGAAATATGTTAGTAAAAAATAAAACTAGAAACAAAACCCAAGCAGAAGTTCAAGTGTTGAAGAGAAAGGTCTTCTGGACTTTGACCTAAAAGAAGGTTAAAAAACAAAACAACTGGACTTCTATTGTGAAGCTAAAGATGTTTCTCTTCCCATCCTGAAAGCTTTTCTTTCTGCAGCTGTGCAGCCTCCATGCCACTCCATGATGCTGGAGCACAGGATGCTCTCCACTGCACCCTGTAGAAGGAGGTGACGACTGAACTTCCATCTCAGCCGCCTGAGGAAGTAGAGTCTCTGATGAGCTTTCTTCATCAGGCTGGTGGTGTTGATGCTCCAGCTGAGGTTGTCGTTCAGGTGCACACCCAAGTACTTGTAGCTGGAGTTTGTGGAATACCCTCAACTTCCTGTTTATTTTTGGAACTATCAACTGTGACTCTTTGGAATACTCCTAAAGCAAGGACGCTGTTAGTTGTGATTCACCAACAAGGTACCCAAGTTGTAAATCGCAAGTGGGGGAATGTAACGTCCAACCAACATCCCTCAAAAGACAAAACATCCTCAGAGACACATCTCTTCTACCCCACTGGGCTAAATCTCCAAGTCAGGATGAGTCGACATCCTGGACCACCCTGGCTCCAGACTGACTATAATCATTAACCTTCTGTGTTAATAATAACCCTTTGTGCTAATCTTTGCTGGCAAGGAACAGACATTCAGTGTCCAAGAGAATTCAGTATCAACAAATGACAGAACCCTAGCATGGCCTCGGGATAACAGAACTGTAGTTGCCGTAGTAACGATGGAAGTAACCCACTGTTTTCAATGTGTCAGGAACCAAACTTACATTTTCTAAGAGAACGGTGTGATACAAAACAAGGTTTGTCTGTATCATGTAAACAAACGTATTGTTCCCCTCTGAGATTTTAAGAGGAGGGTGTCATTAAAATTAATGATATGCAGCTGGTTCACACCCACTCTGTTGGTAGCTGCATTTTGATTGGTTCTCTGACACGTAAGGTCAGAGTTGGAGAGCGGTCTCAGGGGGAGAAGTTGTCCGAAGCTGGCAGAAGTGGGATGTCCTGGTGGAGAGTTTGCTCTGAGCCAGCCCAGAAGTCCATGAGGACTCCGATCCAGTGAGCTGAGAGATGGAGAAAAGTCCTGGTAACCCTCAAACACCCCGTGAGTGATGAGGCACAACCGCCTGCTGGAAGAGACGTGGTCCCTCAAGGAATAACATCCCTCTTCCAGTGACAACGTGAACCTCCTGCCTCACTTCATCACATCCATTGTGCTAATGAGAGATGGACGTCTCCTGGTAGGACAAACATCTTCCTTCTGATGAGAACAACAAGTGACAACTGTTTTCTTACATGTCATTTAAGTTCATGAATCTGAGAGAAAGTTGACCTAAATTTTAACGTTAGAGCTAAAACTTTAGTCCTAAATTTTAGATAACACCTCTTCTAAAAGTCTTAAGCTATTTAACATTTACCTTTTGACATAACACTCTTATTATATTTCATATTTGCCATAAATTCATATTGTCATTATTCAAACAGAAAATAAACGTTACTGAATTGTGATTTGAACTGACCAGATTCTTGTCTTTGTTGGAGCGAGGGGAACAGAATATTGTTGAAGAACTCAGATTATTCTTTTGATTGAGGTCGGTCAACATTTATCACATAACTCTGAACAGTTAGTGTAAACAGCTGTTACAAGGTGTCCACATTTCCTTTACATTTTTAATTGATCAAACTTCACATAAATCTGCACTTGATCAGTGAAGTTCAATTGTTTTATTATTTTAAGATATATCGTAATGTATTTTAGTAGGTAAGACAAACTAAACACTAAACTAGTGTGAACAAAAATTAAAATGTTGACGATGAAACTTTCACCTCAAATGAATGTTCTCTAGAAGTGTTCAGCTTCAGAGGAAGTCTGATGTTTGAACAGTTTCTAGTTAATAAAACCTTCAGAAGCTTCAGCTGGTTTGTAAAACGTCACATTCAGGACTGGATTCTTCAAGTCTTCTATATTCTGGTGACTCCTCGTCTTCATCACCTCCATGATTCATGGACCTCTGCTTCTTTTCTGACCTTCACTTCAGAGACACAAAACTCAAATATATTTATTTATTTCACATCCTTCTGAAACAACAACATGTGAAGTGAAACAGCTGTAATCTATAAAAAGGACACGTGTGTGTTGAGCTGCAGCTTCTCTTTAAAAACATGTTTCAGTGTCGAGACAGGAGGAGCTGATTCTGTTTGTTGTCCTGGAATCAAGAAAAGAAGAAGCTGCTGTCTGCTTGGTAGTTTCCTCCATCATGTCCAGCAGGAGAACATCACTGATGAGGACCAACCAGACTGCTGCAGTCCTCTTACAGCGCCCCCATGTGGTCACACAGAGGCGCTGCAGCTGAGAGGAGCTGGATGATGCTGAGAAAAGAAAGTTTCCAGACAGCACGTCTGTACAAATATGACTTATTCACCACATGGAAACATTATAAAGAGGATAAATAAATAAATAATGTGTAAAAGAGCCACATCAGAGGGTCCAAAGAGTTAAATGTGGTCCCAGATCCAGATGTTTCTGGTCCCAGATCCAGATGTTTCTGGTCCCAGATCCAGATGTTTCTGGTCCTGATCTGTGCCCGACAACCTCAGACTCCTTCCATCAAAATCCACTTTCATCAAAGCTCCACCAGGGGTTTCTCCTGTCGTTGATCCAGAATGTTCCAGGAGGTCCGAGCTCCACTTCCACCTTCTCTGTCCACATCCAGCCTGCCCGCTTTCAGGCCCTCTGGGCAAATAGGATTTTAACCTGCAACCTGCCTTGATTAGAGGAGGAACACACAATGTGTGATCTAGTCCACCACCACAACATCTACTCCTCCCAAAAACTGGAGACAAGAAGGAGAAGTTGAACTAAAGTAAGAGCTGGTGCTCTAAACCCTCCAGCTGCCCTGAGCCAACACCACCCAAGGGCGACTGGAGGGTGAAGCAGAGGTCATCTGTCCAAGTCCAACAGCAAGAAGCCCCAAAGTCATGAAGATGGACACACACTTCCTGTGTGGACCTAAGAGGATGAAGAGGACCTTCATCACTTCATCAGATCCTCCATGAAGGTCCAAACTCCTCGTCTCCTGGTTCTGAACCTTGTGTTATGAGCCAAAAAAAAGGAAACAATTAAACACTGAGAATAAATCTGACTTACAATAATTATATTTATTTTGATATAGACAAAGGGTTTGATTTAAAATTAACGGTTCAGAATATTTAGGAAGTGACCCAAGATGTTAAAACAGTCAGCTGCCCTCACATGCACTACAAACAAAATACAATTCAATAAACTAGGCAGACCAACAAAAGACAAAAACTTTAAGGACAGCAGGTGACAGTGATTAACTGCGGCGTCTGATAAGCCCACACCCAGTCACAGCAAATCCCAAATGGCACAGAAACGTGTGGCCCTGTGGCGTCGAACCCCACACCCAGGTAGTCCTGCTTCAATCTGCTTCTTTAAAACTGTGTGGTCCCCAAGCGCCTGCACCACAGCATGTGTGAACACAACACACCTGGCCACTCTCAGGAAATTGCACCCTGTCATCAGTACTGACAACTTCCCTTTTCTAGAGGCTTACAGCACAGGGAAATTGTGCCACCTTGTGGTGCCACCTGTTACATTCCCCCCCATCATCGTGCATCGACGACCCGACGATGTACCTGAAGAAATTAACCAATACCGGACAGCTATTCTTTTGTCTGCACAGAACGGGGCAGCCTGAATGGGTTTGAATGTTGTCCTGCAGTCTTCCTAGTTGACCTCCTGGGCTCTGAATTTATGGTTGTACCAGTTTCCACAGCGGATACTTGGCCAGGAAAAAGCTGACCATCAGGCAGTACATCTTCAGAAATACCTGCTTCAACATCCTCAACATCCGATAAGATTTCAGACTTAGGCAAATCAACAATTACATTCTCTGCCCCACTGTCAGTCAACACATTTTTCTCAGCCTCCATATCTTGAGACTCCACCACACTACTTTCAGGAACGCTTCTAAGCTCGGCCCGGTGTACTTGGCGGAAGGGTCCTTCCTGATCCACAGGTGCTATAGAATACACTACACCTCGATCAGGAGGTGGGCGAACCACTTGATAAGGAGTGGAGTCATAAAAATCCTGAATCTTACTCCGACCCCGGACAGAGTGATTTCTGGTATACACCAGATCTCCCTCCTGAAAATCTGGAGCAACATCCCCATCCTGATTTCTCTGAGCTCTTTTACTCTCCAATTTTCGATGCACCATGTCATAAGCCACCGTTAGAGACTTTTGGTGCTCTTCTACCCACTCTTCCAAGGGCAGGCCAAGATCTTCATCAGTTTCCCTCCGTCCCACCAGGAAATCCACAGGCAACTGTGGCTCCCTACCAAACATCAAGAAGTAGGGTGTCATTCCAGTGGATTGATGGATAGTTGTATTATATGCAAAGGTAACTTGAGAAATATGGCGAGGCCACCTACGTTTCTGTTCTGGTGGAAGTGTTCGAAGTAAATCATGTAAGGTGCGATTAAAACGCTCACACTGCCCATTCCCCTGAGGATGATAAGGGGTAGTGCGGCTTTTCTCGATTTTATACAACTTACAGAGCTGATAGACCAAATTACTCTCAAAATTTCGCCCTTGATCAGAATGAATCCGGCTTGGGGGCCCAAACAGCTGAAACCAATGTTTCACTAGTGCCTCTGCAACAGTACTCGCACGCTGATCTTTCGTGGGAACAGCCTGTGTATACTTGGAAAATACATCAGTCATTACAAGAACATTTTCTCTACCATCTGTAGAAGGTTCTAAAACCGTGAAGTCTATTGCCAAAATCTCATGAGGTCTAGAAGCTTTGATCGCACCAATGTAGGTTTTAACCTTTGGCAACATGGCCTTCGATACCACACACCTTTCACAGTTTTTACACCACCTCTCTACATCTGAGTACATATTGGGCCAATAGTACCGCGAGCGAATCAACTGTAAAGTCCTCTCTACTCCCTGGTGGCCATGATCATCATGAAGTGAGCGAAGAACACCCTCCTGCAAACAATGTGGTAACACAGATTGTTCAACCTCAGTCTGTCCGTCAGAAGTGTAAGCACAACGATAAAGGACAGATTCTCTTTCCCTAAGTCGACCCCACTGCCGAACTAACTCTCTAGTGG
>JBBPBX010035644.1:0-31944 GCA_038048925.1 Garcialebias charrua
ATCAGGAAGCACTGCTTGTATGTTGCTTGCTGCAGTGGAATAAACTGTCATAAAAGGAAAATCATCTGGACAATGAACTTCTTTGCCTATTAAAATTTTTTTGCATGAGTGGCCTTTGTAAAAATCTAAGGTTGGAAATAATTGCCACTACAGTGACCCAAACAGATTTCACTTAAAGGTTTCACAACATATCAAGATAAAAACACAAGCAGCTTAATAATAATATAGCACAATTATATTTGTCTAACATTGTGCAGCTGTACTCAAGAGTATATGAGATTAGACTCAGACTAGACTTGACGCACATCTGAAATGAACTTGAACTTTGTCATGTTAAGGATGCTTAGTGATTCGAGATGGTCGACACAGCCAATCAACTTCAGCAAAGTTCTATAACTCGGTCAGATCTACAAATCTATCTATCTATCTATCTATCTATCTATCGAGCTAAAATTAGAAGGCGTAGTAGCTGAGAGTCATCCCAACAGATGCAGCGCACGCTAAAGATCATGCGAGACAGCTGAAGATTATTTTTTAGGTTTAATTAAATGAACTTTAGCTTTTGAGCTCATTTTGATGGATTTAAATTGATGTGAAATATAACAAATCTGATAAATATGCTCTCTTTTAAAATAAAATTTGTAAAAAATAAATCACTATAACCGTGTTATTTCTCAACATGATGATGAGTTTAAAACCTTGACATTTCACTTGACATGAAAGGCGGCTGGTAACGCATTCCTTCAAGTACTGGAAGCTAGGTGTTTGACTTTTACAAGTATTTTTCCTGCTTTCTTCTATCAGACTGAAGACGTCAACATAAAGTGTACGTTACTTTGTTTTGAGGAACATCTAACTTATTCAAGTTCTGGAGACACTTGTTAAAATGTTTGGAAAGTTTTGGGCAATGCAATGTTTTAGAGACCTTTGCCTTTCACACCAGAGTATTAAACAGAGATAATTTTACGTAGCAAAAGGATTCAGTTGCAGCAGTTCTTCACTTGTATATGTCTTTTTAGATTCTTTTGATCTACTGAACTGATGACACCCAGTGCCATCCAGCTGAAGCGCCATTAAGGCCATCGTCATAAGGGGCGTGAGGTGATACAGTACTGGTGTTTTTCCAGCCGATTGAACTGATTTTGTCCTGGGCAGGTTTTCCACCTCATGCATAAGAATCCTAACGTGCAAGAGTTATTGATCAGTGATAAAAATCCATGAACAGGGGAAAATCATGGATGTAAAGGTCACAGATGTTTCACTTGCTAATGTCAAATTGTGCAAGGCATCATGGGGGCTTGGAATAAGGTGGATAGGAACCATGTATGTGAAGAGTGTCTGAGCCCAATAACTGAAAGCTGATGATGCCTTCAAGAGATGGGCTGTGAAGCAGAGATTGTCTTGACCTCTCCTCTGTCTGATAACCACTTATAAATTTATATTTCTTTATACTGCCTGTTGTTGTTGTTGGGCAGCATGGTGGTACAACTGGTAGAGCTGCTGCCTCTCAGCGAGCAGGTCCCCGGTTCAAATCCCGGTCCGGGGGCCTTTCTGGGTGGATTTTGCATGTTCTCTCCGTGCATGCGTGTGTTTTCTCCGGGTGCTCCGGTTTCCTCCCACAGTCAAAAAACATGCATGTTAGGCTGATTGGTGACTCTAAATTGACCCTGGGTGTGAGTGAGACAGATCCCTCTTGTAAATGAGTCCCTGTGGCTCAACGAGGCTAGCCTGTATAAATAAAGGTTGAATGAATGAATAAAGGCCACAGGAGCTGGCTATTGGGACGTGGAATGTCACCTCTCTGGTGTGGAAGGAGCCTGAGCTGGTGTGAGGTTGAGAGGTTCCGGCTAGAAATACTGTAGTCGGACTCACCTCAACGCATGGCTCTGGAACCAGTTTCCTTGAGAGGGGTTGGACACTCTTCCATTCTGGAGTTGCTCCTATAGTGAGAGGCGCCGAGCAGGAGTGGGCATACTTGTTGCTCCCCACCTTGGTGCCTGTACGGTGGGGTTCACCCCGGTGAACGAGAGGGTAGCCTCCCTTCGCCTACGTGTGGGGGGACGGGTCCTGACTGTTGTTTGTGCCTATGCGCCAAACGGCAGCTCAGATTACCCACCCTTTTTGGAGTCCTTGGAGGGGGTATTGGAGAGTGCGCCTCCTGGGGACTCCCTTGTTCTACTGGGGGACTTCAACGCTCACGTGGGCAATGACAGTGAGACCTGGAGGGGTGTGGTTGGGAGGAACGGCCCCCCTGATCTGAACCCGAGTGGTGTTCTGTTGTTGGACTTCTGTGCTCGTCATGGATTGTCCATAACGAACACCATGTTCAGGCATAAGGGTGTCCATATGTGCTCTTGGCACCAGGACACCCTAGGTCGCAGTTCGATGATCGACTTTGTTGTCGTCTCATCTGATCTGCGGCCGCATGTCTTGGACACTCGGGTGAAGAGAGGGGCGGAGCTGTCAACTGACCACTACCTGGTGGTGAGTTGGCTCCGATGGTGGGGGAGGATGCCGGTCAGACCTGGCAGACCCAAACGTATTGTGAGGGTCTGCTGGGAACGTCTGGCAGAGTCTCCCGTAAGACGGAGCTTTAACTCCCACCTCCGGGAGAGCTTTGAACACGTTCCGAGGGAGGCGGGGGACATTGAGTCCGAGTGGGCCATGTTCCGCGCCTCTATTGTCGAGGCAGCTTATCAGAGTTGTGGCCGCAAGGTTGTTGGTGCCTGTCGTGGTGGCAACCCTCGAACCCGGTGGTGGACACCGGCGGTGAGGGATGCTGTCATGCTGAAGGAGTCCTATTGGGCCTTTTTGGCCTGTGGGACCCCGGAAGCAGCAGATAGGTACCGGCAGTCCAAGCGGCATGCGGCTCGGGTGGTTGCTGAGGCAAAAACTCGGGCGTGGGAGGAGTTCGGAGAGGCCATGGAGAATGACTTCCGTACGGCTTCGAGGCGATTCTGGTCCACCATCCGGCGTCTCAGGGGGGGAAAGCGGTACGCGACCAACACCATTTATGGTGGGGATGGCGTGCTGTTGACCTCAACTCGGGATGTTGTGAGTCGGTGGGCAGAATACTTCGAAGACCTCCTCAATCCTACTGGCACGTCTTCCACTGAGGAAGCAGAGCCTGGGGACTTTGGGTCGGGCTCTCCAATCTCTGGTGCTGAGGTCGTTGTGGGGTTGTGTTGGCTTACGCGACTCTGCAATATTGTGTGGACCTCGGGGGCAGTTCACCTGGATTGGCAGACTGGGGTGGTGGTTCCCCTATTCAAAAAGGGGACCGTAGGGTGTGTTCCAGCTATAGAGGGATCACACTCTTAAGCCTCCCTGGTAAGGTCTATTCAGGGGTTCTGGAGAGGAGGGTCCATCAGATAGTCGAACCTCGGATTCAGGAGGAGCAATGTGGTTTTCGTGCTGGTCGTGGAACACTGGACCAGCTCTACACCCTCAGCAGGGTCCTGGAGGGTGCGTGGGAGTTTGCCCAACCAGTTTACATGTGCTTTGTGGACTTGGAGAAGGCATTTGACCGCGTCCCTCGGGGGGTTCTGTGGGGGGTACTCCGGGAGTATGGGGTACCAGGCCCTTTGATACGGACTGTTAGGTCCCTGTACGACCGGTGTCAGAGCTTGGTCCACATTGCCGGCAGTAAGTCAGGCTCGTTTCCAGTGAGAGTTGGACTCCGCCAAGGTTGCCCTCTGTCACAGATTCTGTTCATAACTTTTATGGACAGAATTTCTAGGCGCAGCCAAGGTATTGAGGGGATCCGTTTTGGTGGCCTTATTGCTTCTCTGTTTTTTGCTGATGATGTGATCCTATTGGCTTCATCAGGTCGTGATCTACAGCTTTTGCTGGAGCGGTTTGCAGCTGAGTGTGATGCGGCCGGGATGAGGATCAGTTCTTCTAAATCCGAGGCCATGGTCTTGAGCCGGAAAACGGTAGAGTGCCCTCTCTGGGTCGAGGAGATCCTGCCCCAAGTGGAGGATTTTAAGTGGTCTTGTTCATGAATGAGGGAAAAATGGAGCGAGAGATCGATAGGCGCAGCGTCGGCAGTGAAGCGGGCGCTGTACCGGTCTGTCGTGGTGAAGAGAGAGCCAAGTCAAAAGGCAAAGCTCTATATTTACCGATCGATTTACGTTCAACTTCCCACCCTCATCTATGGTCATGAGCTTTGGATTGTGACCGAAAGAACGAGCTCTCGGATACAAGTGGCTGAAATCTCTGCAGGGTGTCTGGACTCTCCCTTAGAGATAGGGTGAGAAGCTCTGTCATCCGGGAGGGACTCAGAGTAGAGCCGCTGCTTCTCCACATCGAGAGGAGCCAGTTGAGGTGGCTCGGGCATCTGGTTAGGATGCCTCCTGGACGCCTCCCTGGTGAGGTGTTCTGGGCACGTCCCACCGGGAGGAGACCCAGAGGAAGACCCAGGACACGCTGGAGGGACTATGTTTCTCGGCTGGCCTGGGAACGCCTTGGGATTCCCCCGGAGGAGCTGCTCCAAGTGGCTGGGGAGAGGGAAGTCTGGGCCTCCTTACTTATTATAGGCTGCTACCCCCGCGACCCGACCCCGGATGCCTGTGAGCAGATTCAGGCATGATGCAACATCCTGCATGCTGGTTTTCAACTGCTGCTCCTCTTGGAAGATTAAACCTGTGGGCTAAAATAAGATCTTCTGGTTTTCCTTGCTTGGCTCATTTATTTAAGGATAGGATAAATAAATTATCCAATAGCATATTTGGTTGCATTAGTTAGTGTACTAGTTTCATAAAGACTTGCTAGTAGCATGTTATACCCTTCAGATTTCATGTTCAATCATTGCTTGTACCATGTTTTTGCCAACTAGTACCCGTTTGTTTTCCAACTAAATGTATTAATCAGCCAAAAAGCTGATTAATATTAAGATTAAAATAGATGCAAAGACCCCAGTAAGGATCATTGTAGAGCCATGAGGTGTCCAGCTGTGCAGGTTTTATTCCTACATTAAGAAGTTAAAAACTACGGGTGTAAAACATTTTGTTCTACCGTCCATTCTTCTCATACTCATCCCTTGTTCACACAGTAGCATGTAGAACTGCTTAAACTGGCTCGGCCTCTATCGGCTACAACAAAATGACTCAAACCATCCGTCTGATGAGACAAGCTTTTAATAATAATAATGTCACATTTGTCATCTGTGTATGTTTCCATACAAGACGAAATTAGTCTCTGCATTTAACCCAACCACCACCAGGTGGGGCAGTGGGCAGCTATTGAAAGCGCCCGGGGGGGGCAATTTGGGGATGAGGTGTGCCGCCCATAGACACCACAAGGTATGCAGTGACTGGGGATCGAACCTGGATCCTTCGGGTCCCAAGTCGGCTCCCCTGCCTCTACACCATCTTGGCCCCCTAAACAATAATAACAACAATTTAAACAATAGTTATGATAAATCTCATAACCGCTCGAACTGGTATTAAAACATATGAGTAGTTTAAACTTATGAGGCGAACACCAAATGTGAAAACAATGTTTATTCTCAATACTTTCACAGAAAAGTCAACAAAAGGAAGACATGAAGAGACTTTTATTAAAACAATGCCTGACCGCTGGGATGAGATTCGTTGTTAATTATTTAAACTTTTTACAATCTTTTGTTATTTCAGAACATCCATGTGAAGCTGAACATCTTGCACACTTTATTTATTGCCTGATGATGGCTCAAAGCATTTAAAATGAGAAATGTTGTTATACGTCCTTCAGATTTCATGTTCAATCTTTACTTGTTCAGTACCGGTAACTGGGCCAACCCAGTTCTTTGGTTCACTTTACTGCATGCTGGAGGGGCGAGGATGACTACAAGAAGTCTAACCAAACAGAAATATTCCTGTCAACTGCCAGTTTATGCATTATGAACAGAAATAATCCAGCATTTGTTCTTGTGTCATACCAAATACTGTACCTCTTTTAAACAAACTAATCCAAAACCTTTAAAAAAAACAATCATATACATGTGAACTTTCACTGTTTGAAAATCTGATTTCTAATCTTGTGGTGCTGTCTGTGTACAAATGTAGAAAGAGGATTGCTGCATTTAAGATCACAGGTTTTAACGTGTAATCTTTAGCGTGACGGTGGGTTCAACTTTAGTCTATTATGCACGAAGCAGAAACGACCTCAGGGCACACAGTTTGAAGCTACATGTATGAAAGCTGGCACAAGTGACAAGTAAACAGATTTGTCTCACCAGTGGCCTTAAAAAGGGAATTTTTAATGGTTTTCTGACAGCATTCTGCATTTTTGTATTTGTATTAAAAAAAGTGCAAATGTATTTTAATTTTGACAACAATGAGCAGTAAATTAGAAGCAGTCTGAAAAAAATAAAGTAAAATTTATAACTTTTAGTTAACCAGTTTTTTTTTTTTTTTTATCTGTAAATACAGAGTTAACCTTAAGCTTCTTAAATAAACACAAAACCTTAACAAGACTGCAGTTTCTCTCTCCGTCGTCTGGATGTGTGCAGGCACAATGAGGCTCTTGGAGAGTGTATTTGTTTACTGTGAGTTTTCTTCTGGAAACCTAATTCATTCTGAATATGAAGAGCAGCGAATGTTTGTGGCCTCTAGGACGCGAGCCATGGGTGGGACAGACACTGAGCTGCTGTGGCCCTCCGCTCAGGCACCAGGTCCAGCATGGGCAGCAGAAAGCTGCTGAAACAGTGCGCCTCCTCTTTGGACCACTCGTACTTTTCTTCCAGGACGTGGAACAGACCCCACGGCTTCAGCTTGGTGATGTGACGCAGGTCGCCTGGGAGAAACACGTTTTGCAACATCCAATTAGAGCTGAAGCATAAAGACAGAAACTCTGAAGCTTGCAGGTTCTGAACTAAGCAGATGGCTGTTCCCGAGCTGCACTGAGAAATAGCAACTTCTCACCAAATACAGGAACAAATTTCAAAGTGGATGTGGAACAGCTGGTGGCAGGCGGGTGTGTTTACCTTTCTTGGTGAAAAACTCCTTGGTGTATTTGCCTGCCATGATCAGCTTCCGAGGAACTTTTCCCAGCAGCTCAATGATAAGCGCTATGTGATCTAAAAAACAAACAAAACCAAAATAAACAGATTTATAGAAAATATAAGAGCATTTATGTGGGGGGAAAACACCAGCATTAATAATAAAGGTCAGAAAGGTAGAATTACTTTAAAATTCCCTTTGTTTATTCATTTAATAATTTAAATTTAACAATTTTTAAAGTCTTGACATTTTTATTTTAGGTCGTCTTTTACGACAGAACTTGTGTAATTTTATTTTTGTATTAGATATTTTGGCAGCACTGACCTTCATCTCTGGAGTAGTCTTCTCCAGAGTGGGGTTCAAAAAGATAATCTCCAGTTGCGAGCTCAAAGGCCTGAGGAAACAAGAACACATGTTGCGGGAGTTTCAGAGAAACTGAGACGTTTATTTTCTAAACACGACGTCCCAGTGGCTTTTAAACCCCAAAATACATTAAAGACTGGTTCATCCCAAAGATCCAGTCCCCCGGCACAAACAGAGTAATATTGTGTATGCAGTTCAGTGTCAGGAGGGCTGTGATCAGTCTTATATCGGGGAAACTAAACAGCCACTGGCCAAAAGGATGGCCCAGCACAGAAGATCAACATCATCAGGTCAGGACTCTGTGGTCTACACTCATCTCCAGGCCAGAGTCACTCTTTCAGGGATGAAGTGGCCTCGGGATTCCTTCTGTATTTGTTTACAGATGATGTGGTCCTGTTGGCGTCATCGTGCCGTGATCTTCAGCTCTCACTGGAGCAGTTCGCAGCAGAGTGTGAAGTGGCTGAGATGAGAATCAGCACCTCCAAATATGAGGCCATGGTCCTCAGTAAGAAAAGGGTGGAATGCTCTCTTCAGGTCGAGGGTGAAGTTCTGCCTCAAGTGAAAAGTTCAAGTATCTCGGAGTTTCAAGTTCAAGTTGTTTATTTGTCATATGCATGTTAACACAGGGTTAACTGTACACTGAGATGTTCAGGATGAGAAGAACCGATTTGACTTGTAAACAAATAAAGAACAAACAAGAATATACTAAAGTATGCAATAATGGTATAAAAATAAAGCACCAAAAAGTTCAGATTAAAGTATAATAGTTACAAGGTCCTAAAGAGAAATAGTGACAACAACGTGGTAGAATTGTAACGGTGCAAGTAGGATGAATTTGCATGAATAAGTATTTCAAGGTGGTAATACAAGGTAAGCTAAAATGCACGATATATATTGCACTTAACTAACATAAACTACACAAGTAGTGTGACAGGTTGTTGCACAGGTAGTGAGTGACACTGAAATTTAATTTTGATGGTAAGAATGGTAACTTAAGGTAGTGGTTTTGTTCAAGTGAGGGACGAACAGAGCGGGAGATTGACAGACGGATTGGTGCAGCTTCTTCAGTACAGGTGGTCCCCGACTTACGAGCGCCCTGACCTACGAGCGTCCGACTTTACGAGATTATCATAATTAATAAAAATATCAGAGTCAGAGTCAGAGAGTCTTTATTGTCATTTGCACCGCATGTGGTACATGTGATGAAAACGAGATTATGTACACGGGGTCCCAGTTACATCCAACAACAAATGCAAGAGAAAAACAGTAATAACATCTAGAATTAACTAAGAAAAACATCAACTAGTAATACACTAAGCCTAATATAGTGGGAATAAACAGCAGCACGAACATGAGTTTGTATGAGCAGATGGTCACAGATGAACACAGCAACAAGAAAACAGATCAGCATCAGCACAATGTGATATTTTGCAGTGTTTATTTTTTATTTTATTTTTATTTATTCATGAGTCTAACAGCCTCAGGGTAGAAGCTGTTCCTCAGTCTAGTGGTTCTACATTTGATGCTCCTCAACCTCCGTCCTGAGGGGAGTGGGGCAAAGAGTGAGTGTGCTGGGTGAGTGAGGTCTTTCATGATGCAGGTGGCTCTTTTCCTGCATCTGGAGGTGTAAATGTCTGTGATGGTGGGGAGACTGACTCCAACAGACTTCTGTGCAGCCTTCACCACTCTCTGCAGAGCTTTCCTCTCTTCAACTGTGCAGCCTCCATGCCACACGTTGATGCTGGAGCACAGGACGCTCTCCACTGCACACCTGTAGAAGGAGGTGAGAACTGGGCTGCTCAGACCAGCTCGTCTCAGCCGTCTGAGGAAGTAGAGTCTCTGATGACCTTTCTTGATCAGGCTGGTGGTGTTGTTGCTCCAGCTGAGGTTATCATTCATGTGTACACCCAAGTATTTGTAGCTGGAGACCACTTCCACTGCAGACCCACCTATTTTCAGTGGGGCGTGGGTGTGTTTGTTCCTTCTGAAGTCCACAATCATCTCCTTTGTCTTCTTCACATTCATGTGAAGATTATTCTCTTTGCACCAGCTCTCCAGGTGTTCCACCTCCTGTCTGTAGCTGGACTCATCATTGTTTGTGATGCATCCCACCACCGCTGTATCATCTGCAAACTTAACAATATGACAGCCTGGAAGTGTGGCTGTACAATCATATGTGAAAAATATGAAATTAAAATAAAAATATATATATATATTTTTTTTTTTTTGTGTTTAAATGTTCTTAATTTCATGTGTACAGCACTTTGTTGCAGCTGTGAATGTTTTAAATGGCTTTATAAATACGTAAAGTATCATTATTATTATTTTTTTTTAAATAATTTCATGCTTTTTTGAACAACTTCCTGCGGGAACCAGGAACCGGAAATACCGCCTCCGCCATTTTACATTCATTAGTTCCAGAGTCTCGGCACTCGGCAGTCGGCTTTTGGAGGACTGTTTCTCCCATAAGAGGATGCCTCATACGGATAAATTAACTGGAAACACTCCCTGAACTCTGTGAATGTCTCAGGACTGGAGCAGCAGCCGCGATCGCTCCGCCGATCGCTCCCACAGCACCGCGCGAGACCAGCAGCTCATGGTATGAGCTAAGGCTAACATGCTAAAGCGGACCCCAGCACCGGAGCTGCAGCAGACAGCCGGCTTTGTGCGATCAGAGGTTCCTGGAGCTCGCCTCGATGTCGGACTGGAAGCAGAAGATATCGGGGGACACCCAGCTAACTTGGAATAACAAAGCCGACAGCCTTTTTGAAGCTGCAGCTAAACTGGACTGCCCGTAACTGCGCAGCGGACTCGGTGGAGCTAATGCTAACAGGTGCTGCTAATGGCGGCGCTAGCAGACGGCTTTTGGTAAGATATTAAAACTTATTAAAAGATTTTTCTGGCTCCAAATGTATGAAGATAGCATACTAACAGTCCTTCCTGTAAAGGGTTTGGACAGCATGGTGCTACAGGAAGCCTGGGAGCTCGGACGTAACACAGCGGAGGGAGGCAAACAGCTTGGCTCAAAGTAAGAAATTAATTTTTTATATTTTTTATTCATATTTTAAAGTATTTCAAAGTGTTAGGATAGTTGAAATGCTTTGTAACTGTTCATTACCGCACATGTACGTGCTCGTGCGGTATATAAAAGAGGAAAAAAAAGGTAGTCCCGAATTACGAATTTTCGGTTTACGAGCAACTCATAAGTACGGAACTCGCTTGTAAGTCGGGGACTACCTGTATTGCGGACTCTGTGCCAGTCCACTGTGGTGAAGAGGGAGTTGAGCTGTAAGGCAAAGCTCTCGGTTTACCAGTCTGTCTACGTTCCTACCCTCACCTATGGTCACAAACTCTGGGTAGTGACCGAAAGAATGAGATTGTGGATGCAGGCAGTTGAAATGAATTTCCATCGCAGGATAGCTGGACTCTCCCTTAGAGACAGGGTGAGAAGTTCAGTTATCCGAGACTTGAAGTGGAACCGCTGTACCTCCACATCGAGAGGAGCCAGTTGAAGTGATTTTGGCATCTGGTAAGGATGCTCTTTGAGCACCTCCCTAGGGAGATGCTTTGGGCATGTCCGACTGGGAAGAAACTCTGGGGAAGACCCAGGACACGCTGAAGAGACTCTGACTCTCGGTTGGTCTGGGAACGCCTTGGTTTCCTCCCAGAAGAGCTGGAAAGAGATGTCTGGACCTCCCTGCTCAAGCTGCTGCCCCTGCGACCCAACTTCGGAATAAATGGAAGATAACGGATGGATGGATATTAAGCAACCCCTAGAAGAACTTGTGTAAAAAAAAAGAAGAAAAAAAAGAAAATAAACGAGCTTCTTGATGCATCTTCATTTTCCTACTTGGTAATTGATTAGGTATGCACAGAAATGGTTGACTGATGATTTATTAAAATCGCTAATAATGACCACTGATCTACCTACCTATATTATTATTATTATTCTAGTGCTTTGACACAAAGTACAGTTGTTTGATATTTATGGTGGCTAAAGTGTTATTACAACAATTTAATCAGTAATACAATTAAATGAAATACACAGTTTTGTTGAGTTGCATGATGACTTTTAAATTGTTTATAATGAGTTGCAGACGTGTCGTTTTCTGAAATCAAATATTCACCTGAACTCATTCTTTTCATTCTCCTCTGTAGAGTAATCATTTATTTAATAGGAGAATAAGAAATGACAAATACAGTATCTAGAAGTAGAATTATTAACCATTATCTCCTGGTGATATCTTGGTGTTTGCTAAGCCAGCTGATGCAAAAAAAAGCCAAGCTGCATTTAACCTGGATTATAGTATGCTCCTTTATTGTGTGCGTGTGTGTGTTTGAGTGCATGTGTGTGTGTTTTACCATGCAGGCTGTGCTCCAAATGTCAGCTGGCGTGCTGTAGCCGGCTCCAATCAGAACCTCAAGAGAACGGTATTGCCGTGTCTGGATGTCATCTGTGAAGTGTTTGTTCTGCACAAATACCAGAAAAAGATACACATAAAAAAAATATATATATATATTTTAAATCCAATAATGGTTAAAACATTACAGAAATGAAAAGAAAAAAAATCTCACTACCATATTTTTCACTGTATAAGTCGCACCTTTTGCATAAATTAGCATGCCCTGCGACTTATACAGCGAATAAACTTATTTATGTTATTCCCCATATTTATAACCTAATTTTTGGTTGAGATCTGACGATTTCATTCATTCTGACATGGAAAATATTGATCACTACCATCGTCAGCCGCTAGAGGGCGCTCGAGTAATATGGCAAGCCAAGTGTCTCAATAGGTAAAAGTGGCTATTAAAGCTCGGGTCTGCGATATTTGAACTCTCTGGGACTCTGGGACTTAGAAATATTTTCAGTGCAGAAAAGCATTCTGCTCCCTCCCCTCAGAGCCATATATGGCTCTGAGGGGAGGGAGCACAGTCCGTGCTTCTGGTGAACTTGGGATCTGCTCCGCCCCCTGCTTCTGTCTGCTCAGAGCCGCTGCGATATTCTGTGTTTATGGAAATAAAACCTTCTAATAAAATATAATAAAACCATGGAGCGCTAGTCCTACAACACAAAATCCAGCAGACACCAGCAGAGGTTCACGAAGCAACGTTTGGACATGATTTAATTCGCTCGTGACTTCCTCTGTCAGCGCTGGTCTGGAATGTGTGGAATGCTCCACCTCCTCCTGTCTGCGCTGCGATATTCTGTGTTTATATGATAATATAACTGTTAAAAAATTTAATAAAACCACGAATCACTCATCCTACAACACAAAATCCAGCAGAAATCATCAGAGGTTCACAAAGCAACGTTGGACATGTTTTAATTCGCTCGTGAGTCGTGACAAATCCATTTCCTCATTCCTGTCAGTGCAGGATGAAGCGATCACTTGGCTTTTGGCAAAAAAACTAAATAAAAGTCCAGCTCTGGGATAAAGAAGGGATATTTAATACATTTTGTGTCACATAAAAAACAGTCCTGCATCGCTTTGCAATCCTTTGAATGAGAACGAGCTGCGGCTGGGACAGGTGGGGGCGTGGGTTGGGGCGTGACAAACAACTCTGTTTTTATTGGCTGTCAGTGTCCTGGTCACTCTTGTGTTTTCAGTGTTTTTATAAATGCTGATAGAGAAGCAAGGGGACAATAGATTTTTTCAGAGATTACTTGGTCTAACATCAGTTTGTCAGTAGATAGTGACTGAGTGAAGAAATATGTTAAAAATATATTGTTTGAAAAGTTACAGACTACATTACAATCTTACATACTATAGCTTTAATGAGACACTTGGATTGCCATAAAAAGCCACCTTTGTCTTGCTCCGGAATTGAGGAAAACATCAAATCAGCTGAATTTCGCCGCCCTGGCGAAATTCAGCTGATTTGACCATTAAAGTGCATTTATTAAGGAAAAGTTCAACTGAGACACACCTTTACTATGATTTCGAGCTAACAAATAATTTTGTTTTTAAATGTTAATCTTGTTAAATTCTTGTTAAATTCTTGTTGATTAATACAGGTAGTCCCCGACTTACGAGCGCTCTTACTTACAAGGTCCCGGACTTACGAGTATGCATCTCATTAAAAAAATAAAAATATATATATATATTTTTTTTTTTTTCTAAATGAATACATGTACAGTACTGTACAGTCACCAAGCACTTAGCCTATCCTAACACAGTTTTTAAAGATGAAGGAGTGAGTTGAATTGTCTCCCTTTCACATAAAGGGAGCTAGCTCCCTTTATGGGAATGGAGCCTGCAGGGAGGAGGGACACAATTCAACTGACTCCTTAACTGTGTTAGGATAGGCTAAGTGCTTGGTGACTGTACAGTACTGTACATTTATCTATTTATAAATAAAAAACAATAAAAAAATAAAAATACTGTATATACAGTACTGTATATTTTTAATAAATAGATAAATGTACAGTACTGTACAGTCACCAAGCACTTAGCCTATCCTAACACAGTTTTTAAAGATGAAGGAGTCAGTTGAATTGTCTCCCTCCTCCCTGCAGGCTCCATTCCCATAAAGGGAGCTAGCTCCCTTTATGTGAAAGGGAGACAATTCAACTTATTCCTTCATCTTTAAAAACTGTGTTAGGATAGGCTAAGTGCTTGGTGACTGTCCAGTACTGTACATGTATTCATTTATAAAAAAAAAAAATAAAAAAAAAAAAAAAAAATATATTTTTTTACTATGTGATCCTACTTACGAATTTTTGACATACGAGCGCCCCCTAGGGACGGAACTCGCTCGTAAGTCGGGGACTACCTGTAAAGTATTTTTGAATTGAAAGTCCCATCGTGCACGCTCTTGCGGCCGCCATTTGGCAGCCAACCGATTTCTGGCACAACACCGGCCCACATTTCCGGGTGGTCAGTGGCGGTGATGACGCATAACAGATGCGACAAAGCAATATATTCATGTTTTTTTCCACTTTATTAGACGTATTTGGACTGATGCGACTTACTACGGTGGTGCGATATGGATGGCGGCAAGTACGGTATATATATTTCTATTTGTAAGAAAAATAATAATTCCAAACATGGACAAATGGAACAAAACATGCTGAACAAAATATAAACACAGCCGTTTTGTTTTTTCTCTCCCATTTTTCACGAGCTGAACTCAAAGACTAAAGACTTTCTAATCTATGTCCACAACAGACTTTTTTCTCTCAAATACCATTTACGGTACATATTTGTGTAAATGTGTTTGTGAGAACTTCTCCTTTACCGAGATAATCCCTCCACCTCCAAGGTGTGTATATCAAGATGCCGATTAGATAGCATGATTATTGCACAGGTGGGCCTTAGGCTGGCCACAATAAAAGGCTACGGTACTCGAAAATGTGCAGTTTTATCAAAGAGCACAACGTGACTGATGTTTAGAGGGAGCGTGCAGTTGGCATGCTAACTGCAGCAATGTCCACCAGCAGAGATGTTGCTGGTAAAGTGAAAGTTCATTTCTCTACCATAAGCCATCTCCAAAGGAGTTTCAGAGAATTTGTCAGTACATCCAACCAGCCTCACAACCACAGACCACGTGTAACCACACCAGCCCACGACCGCCACATTCAGCATCTTCACTTCCAAGATTGTCTGAGAACATCCACCCAGACAGCTGCTGCAACAATCAGTTTGCATAACCAAAGAATTTCTGCACAAACTGTCAGGAACCATCACAGGGAAGCTCAGCTGCCTGCCCGTCATCCTCATCAGGATCTGCATCTGACTACAGTTCATGGCATATGGCACATTGAACACAGGCGCATTTTCTTGATGGTATTGTGAATGCAGACACCATGATGACACCCTGCCATTCATCCACAACCGTCCTCATATTGCAGCATACGAACTGCTCACTCCCTCAAAACTTGTGACATCTGTGGCATTGTGCTGTGACAAAACTGCACATTTCAGAGTGGCCTTTTACTGTGGCCAGTCTAAGGCACACCAGTGCAATAATCATGCTGTCTAATCAGCATGGTGATATGTCTCACCTGTGAGGTGGATGGATTATCTCTGCAAAGGAGAATAGAATGCACAATTTCATTAATCCTCAGTGAGGAAATTAGATTATCACAGCAGTAGGAACAGCGCTGGTTGCATAAGGGCAAAATAAAAATGGACTTGGGCCACATTTGCCTCAGGTGTGAATGTCGCTGAAAGCAGTAAATAGTTTTGATTGGTTTGTGTTTTTACTCACCACCCAGCAGGCGTTACCAAGGTCAGCAATCTTAACCTGCAGCTTGTCAGCATTCAGAGGATCCAGAGGGTTGACCAACATACTGCCTGCTGAATCTGATCCACAGAAAAGACAGGAAGCAGACAAAAATAGGGACAAAGTCATCGTCAACTCCCTCTGCCACATTAAACCTGCTGAGATGTGTTTACAGTGTGCAGCAGGAAGCCAAACGAAAAGTCAAGTCAAGTTAAAACGCAGGGTATGATTTAACCGGTGAAAGATCTTAGTAATGTGCTGGAGTGAAAAATAGAAAATGATGCATCCACACGCAGCAGCCTGACTACCACAACCTCTGTTCTGACAAGGCCCACTCAGCTTGAGCTTTGTGTGAAAACCAGCCAGCCCACACATCGTGAAAGATCTGCTCAAGCTCAACACTTTTCCACTTCCTCCGTGTATTTCATGTTGCATGAAGCTCAATCTGATGCACAAGCACTGAACAACCATTTTAACCGTTTTGTTAGATACAAACTCAAGTCGTTTATGACATTTCTAATATCCTCCAAGACTTCTATGTTCAAGCTGAAATATTGCAGTAATTCCATAAACGTAAAACAGCCAGACATGTCTATTTAAACAGCAAGTCTGGTAGTGAACTCTAAACCAGGATTCCCATCATTTGATGAAAACAGACTCCCTGGGTTATCCCAGGGGAAAGAAATCCTGAAATTCCAGGAGATATTTCAGTCACACGTAACCCTCAGAACTTCACATGGCGGGCAAACGATTTACTGCAGAAGTCAATCATTTAACGGTCGAACATGAGGACTTATGAAAGGGGTTACAAACTGGTGTCATTTTATTCTATTCCTGATAATTATTTATATTGTATAACATCCATCCATCTTTACCCGCTTCTTCCTTTTTGGGTCGCGGGGTCACTGGTGTCCATGTCCAGCTATCACTGTGTGAGAGGCGGGGGACACCCTGGACAGGTCTCCAGTCCATCACAGGGACACATCGAGACAAATGAGACAAACAACCATTCAGTCTCTCACTCACACCTAGAGACAATTTAGAGTTACCAATCAGACTAACATGCATGTTTTTGGTCTGTGGGAGGAAACTGGAGTACCCAGAGAAAACCGAGAGAACATGCAAACTCCACCCAGAAAGACCCCTGGACTGAGATTTGAACCAGGGCAAACTGCTCACCGAGAGGCAGCAGCTCTACCAACTGTGCCATCATTGTATAACATCAGATACTAAATATATATATGTGTACTATATGTGTAAGCGCTTTGGGGCTCCTCACAGGGGGCTGGAAAGCGCTATATAAATAAGCTCAATTTACCATTTACTATGCACACTGTAGAATCAAAACATGGACTCAATGACACTAGAACACTAGCATTATTACCTGTACATGTCAAAATCTCAAAGATAATCTTTTAATCAGCAGATCCGTGATCTAAATTCAAAAAGTTCCACAGATCACAGACCAGATTCAGTTTTCCCTGTCTGGAAAAATATTCAGTACGCACCACTCTGGCTGTCCTCTTCTTCATTCCTTCTTTTGGTCTCCTCTTGAGGGTCCATGTCCTCAGTCTTCTTTAACTCTGCTTCCCCCTCATTTCGCTCCACGGTGCCCTCTGAGCTGAGGGGCGAGGGGACTGGGTCTGGTTCTCCACATGGTGTTTCACAGATCTCGTCTTCTTTGTTACATAACGTATCCTGAGTCTCTGTGTTGTTTTCTGGCTGGTTTGCATTCTGTTGGTCCTCCAGCTCCTCTGCAGACTGCTTGGTTTCTTGTTCCCCTGGACTGGTGTGGCTCTCTGGTGACGAGGACGTGTGGCCGTTGCAGTTGATTTCCATTCTGTTCTGCTCTTCAGCCGCCACCTCTTTAGGTTCTTTTAGCTGAGGAATCTGTCGAGGCTGCTCATCGGGAGTAGAGTCTGTGACATAAAAAAACGCAATTATTCTCAGTTTAGTTTATTTCCAATTATTATTATTATTATTACATTTTGACCAATCACCAATTACTATACCACAGTTTTAAGAGTTCTGCACAGTTCTGCTGTCGGCTTCTTTCAATTCAGACTTTTTAAGTCTCCATGAAATAAATGTTTAAGAGGTTTATTTATGGTTTCAGGTTTAGGAGACTGATAACCATATATAGATAATTTATTTATTTGTATTTTTTGGTATGTGTGAATATCTTGGACAATGAAAGAAAAACTAAATTAAATCAATGAAAGATCTGACTCAGGACCAGGATCTACTCGTTCACCTGCGCTAGTATGATTAGCAGAGTCCTGCAGTGTAGCAGAAACAGGGAGGGTGGCTGAGGAAGATGTATCTTCATTGGCCTCTGTCTCCTCATCATCATCTTCCTCTCCACCATCAGGCAGAGCTCCTCCTTCAATCTCCTGAATCCTCTTCTCCAGCAGCTCTGCCTGCTTCTTTTGCTTCTTCCTCATCTTCTTCTTTTTGTTCTTTGACATTTTGCCTGACTAAAAAAAGCATGAAGAAATTTATGCATTAGAACTTAAAGGAGCTGTATGTAACTTTTCTAAAAATAAATATTTAACATATTTCTTCACTCTGTCACTACCTCCTGACATACTGATTTTAGACAAGTAATCTCTGAAAAAAACTATTGTCCCCTTGCTTCTCTAAAAGCATTTCTAAAAAGCCACAGTGACCCGCCGTTAACCAGCCAATAAAAACAGAGCTTGAATTTGAATTTCAGCAGAGCAAGGGGTAACAGAGCCATATATGGCTCTGAGGGGGAGGGACCAGAAACGTGTCTCTGTTCAAAATTTTCCTAAGTTCCAGCGTGTTCCAGAAATTACATACTGAACCTTTAAAATATTTAAATTCAAATTCAAAGATTTGATTAGAACAAAAAAAAAAACTATAGTACTTACAGGTTTGGGTGCTGGGGCTGTACTCACTGCAGGAAACAGGAAACAAATGGTTATAAGAATGACATGCAGCACATCCTGAAAAAAAAAGTATAAAAAGTATAACTATAAAATAAACTAAAGGTTCTAGCATTGACATTTGCAAAGTGGCAAAGCAGCATATACTGTGTACATTAACTCATATGCTGCTTTGCCACTTTGCAAATGTCAATGCTAGAACCTTTAGTTTATTTTATAGTTATACTTTTTATACTTTTTTTATACTAGTATGCAAAAACTCAGGACAGTATTAGTTTTACTATTTTATGCTTATGTCTATTATTATATGTTTCAGTGTTTCAATGTTTAGATGTTTACTGTTGCACCGAGGGACTGAGAGAAACGCAATTTCGGTCCTGTGTATGTCCTGTACATATTGCAGTTCTGACAATAAAGTTGACTTTGACTTTTGACTTTGATCCTCTGCCTCTATAATCACCACTCTGTTATGTTGCTAAATTTACTCCAAGCTTTACTAATAAACTGTCTCTTCAGAAGCACCACTCTCAGCAGGAGTTACACACATTCCTCCAGGCGAGCTGGAAACAGCCGTAACTAATCCAGCGGCGACTCAAAGTGACACAGAGGCCTCTCGCTTTGATTAGAAACAAATTTGAAGTCAAAACCCTCAAATTTCTAAACACTCAACTTACATGCAGTGCTTGGGATTGAATCACAGAACTGGAAGATCTATTTTTATTCTGAATGGAAGTCTAGTTTGTGTCCTTGGCTATACATAAATTTAAAACAAGCTCCAACTAAAAACAACATCAAATCAAAATTTATCTTAGGCCATGTTTACACTGCAGGTCTTAATGCTCAACTCCTTTTTTTTTTTTTTTTTTTTTGCTGAAAACGTGATTTTTAGTGGCTGTTCAAATTATAAATCGAATGCAATTGTCATCTACGGCCCTGAAGCAACCAGCACGTGCAGAAAAGTTTCTGATATCACACACACACAGCACTTTACAGAAGTAACTAGAGCTGCGAGCTGTAAGTAAATATGGATCCTACGCGTCAACATGTGTTTCAATTCTAATTTTTTGTCCAATTAGAGCTCATAAAATTATCATTTGCCGTGCGTGTCTTTAACGTTTACATTGGATTTTGGCGACTCACTTCTATCCCGGTGCAGATTTGCACTTCTAGAATAGGAGAAATGTGCTGAAAGTGAAGAAGACAAAACAAACTCAAATATCGATCCCATCACGCCAGTACGATACAGTCAGATACCAATGTACATCCACTGTATCCAGTTTATTTACCCGCTTTCCTGGGAAGGGTTTGGGTGTTGCTGGTGCCTTTCTCCATTGTGAGTGGCATGGCACACAACAAACAGGTCACAAGTTTTATGTGTTTTTTTTTTCAAGGCCTGCGACCTATACACCAGTGCGACCTTTTTATGGATTTTTTCTCCATATTTTTAGACCAATTTTTGGCTGAGTTATGACCCTTTTTCACTTTGGCAGAAAATGGTGCAGTACCACTTTCGGCCGCTAGGGGCGCAGTGCCACTTCCAGAGGAGTACACCGACCCAAGAAGACGAAGTAGACCGTTTCCAGCTCATGTGCCCGAAAAAAAGCTCCTCTGCTCAGACTGATTCTGTCGGCCGCCTGGGCTGGATGTAGCTTATGTTAGCTCTGTTTGTTTGCTGTTTGTCAGCAAGATAAGTCAAGAACCACTCAGCGGATTTTTCTGAAACTTACAGAATGGAATGGAATCACAGTGTGGACGTTTACAAGTGAGTACCTTTATTAGATATTTGAGATAAAAAAATAAAAAAACGATCTTTTTGTAGCATTTAGCTTCTAGTGTTAGCTTCTGTATTTGTTATAAATAGCTTCGAAACCACTGTGTATATTTATTTCTGCTTACAGAGTAATTATAA
Source organism: Garcialebias charrua (assembly GCA_038048925.1). Taxonomy (NCBI): domain Eukaryota; kingdom Metazoa; phylum Chordata; class Actinopteri; order Cyprinodontiformes; family Rivulidae; genus Garcialebias; species Garcialebias charrua. The sequence continues at coordinate 20,394 of JBBPBX010035644.1, forward strand.
CACTCCAATGTACTTAACTATGTCCTGGATGAATCATTTGAGATGAGATTCGATTTTTTATTCGTGTCAGAGGCGGACTGGTCTCGTGTTAGCCTTCGTTTTATATCTGTGTACTTCTGTTTACGTCATAAATAGCTTCAAAACCACTCGGTGTATATTTTTTCTGCTTACAGAGTGTAATTATAGGAGCTTTAATGTACGTTACTATGGTCTCGAGAAAACATTTGACCTAAAATTCGATTTTTTTATTCGTGTTCTGAGAGGCGGACTTCCCGTGTTAGCATTCGTTTTTATTTCAGTTTACTTCTGTTTACGTCATAAATAGCTTCAAAACCACTCGGTGTATATTTTTTCTGCTTACAGAGTGTAATTATAGGAGCTTTAATGTACGTTACTATGGTCTCGAGAAAACATTTGACCTAAAATTCGATTTTTTTATTCGTGTTCTGAGAGGCGGACTTCCCGTGTTAGCATTCGTTTTTATTTCAGTTTATTTCTGTTTGCTTGTAAATAGCTTTGAAACCACTCGGTGTATATTTTTTCTGCTTATAGAGTGTAAGTATAGGAGCTTTAATGTACGTTACTATGGTCTCGAGAAAACATTTGACCTAAAATTCTATTTTTTTATTCGTGTTCTGAGAGGCGGACTTCCCGTGTTAGCATTCGTTTTTATTTCAGTTTACTTCTGTTTGCTTATAAATAGCTTCGAAACCACTCGGTGTATATTTTTTCTGCTTACAGAGTGTAATTATAGGAGCTTTAATGTACGTTACTATGGTCTCGAGAAAACATTTGACCTAAAATTCGATTTTTTATTTGTGTTCTGAGAGGCGGACTTCCCGTGTTAGCATTCGTTTTTATTTCAGTTTACTTCTGTTTGCTTATAAATAGCTTCGAAACCACTCGGTGTATATTTTTTCTGCTTACAGAGTGTAATTATAGGAGCTTCAATGTACGTTAGTATGGTCTCGTCTCGAGAAAACATTTGACCTAAAATTCGATTTTTTTATTCGTGTTCTGAGAGACGGACTCCTCTCGTGTTTAGCTTTGTTAGCTTCTAGCAGACATTAGCAGCAGAGTTAAACACTCGGTCCATATTGCCGGGTTGACTCAGCGGTCACGCGGCGCATCAGCGGTGGATGACGCGTTACGTCGGCGGTGACGTAGGTGCGACCTATACACCGGTGCGACCCATTTATGGATTTTTCCAATTTATTGATAAATATTGGACACTGCGACCTATACAACGGTGCGACCTATACAACCGAAAATACGGTATTTACTTTATTAATGTAGCCTTTATAACTTTACCTACTCCCTCTTGTTGGCATTGATGATATTAATACTTAAAATGTTTCTATGATGTTTCCTTTATATTATAATCAGCCTTGATGTGACGGTCAGTAAGAATATCATTGTTTTATGAGCAGTAAATCATCTTTATTATGCTCACGGTTTGATTGATATGGTAGACACAGTGACGTGTTTCCAGAGAGTCCTTGAGAGGTGTTTTCGTCTTCCACAACTCCCCGACGTTTTCTGTGAGCAGCTGCTTTGATAGCAGCTCGTCAGCACGGGGGGAGAGGTCCGACACCAAAAATGTATATAAACCAACAGGAAGCTCAGAACGGGTCAGAACTCAGACAAGTTCAAGGATTCAAGGTTATTTGTCATACACACCACATGTGGTACTGGTACGTGTGGTGGAACGAAATTGTGTACACAGGGTCCCAGTTACATCCAACAAAAGTATAAAATGTAAAAGAAAAACGGTAATAAGATCCAGGATATGAACTAAGAAAAACGTTAAGGTGAAGGCAATAAGTGTGTATGTGTAAATTAATTGTTCTTCTGGAAGTTGTTGGCTGCTCTCCAAAGCTTTGTAATAAATATGAAGAAGTCTACACCTGATCGTTTGGGAATCTCTTTTTTCCACGACAGTTGGTATTGATAATATCTATATTTAGATCGAGCCACACCTCCCTACAATGATATAAGTCAGAAATGCAACATGACTGTTCAGAATTAGGTCAATATGGAAACATCAGATATGTATCAAATTTAAAACCACACATAAAAGTAACCTGGGTCAGGTTTTAAAATAATTAGCCTGGGTTTTCTCCGGGGACGCCGGTTTCCTCCCACAGATGAAAAACATGCACGTTAGGCTGCCTTCAGACCCAGGCCTCCCTTGCAAAAGAGATCTGTGTTCTCAGTGGGATCTGTCTGGTTAAATAAAGGTTAATAATAAATAAATTAGCCTGATTTGTGACATTTGAACTATCAGATATAAATCACATGTGCAGTAAAATAATACAAATAATAATTTGGGTCACTGTAGCCTGCAACGTGAATGTAGCCCAGGGGTGCTCATTAGGTAGATCGCGATCTAAATAAATGTCACATTTTTGTCATCTGTGTATGTTTCCCATACAAGACAAAATTCGTCTCTGCATTTAACCCAACCACCACCAGGTGGTGCAGTGAGCAGCCATAGAAAGCACTGGTAGATCGCTGAGGTAGTACTGGTAGATCGCAGCGTGACATTAAAAAAATAATTGTCAACCTATCAAACATCCTGTCACTTGATTGACATACAGAGGAGCCATTCACAACCCTCATTCTCTCAAACCAGGACTGAGAGATTTTCGGGGGAAACCCCAATCCCGCTCCCCACCCCCAAAGGTGTGAAATTCTCCGTGTGTGAAGTTGCACACACGCAGCGCTGCAGTCCAAAGTTTTTCTGCACTAACAACAGTTTTAAATAATGGCAGAGAGCTGAGTGTTTTTCTGCTACTCACCCTTTTTCAGCATGCAGGAAAAAAACTAATAAAATCCAGGGTCCAAAGAGACGTTATTCACCAGTTTGTATGTAACTGATCATGCAGTCAGTGCATGCACAATGAATACAGCTGAGCCCAGGGTTGCCAGATAAAAAAAAGCCTTATTTACCACCTCCTTTTCTGAGCACCTGTTCAAGAAACACAACACAAACTTCATCTTGCTCAAGATGAGAGTTCTGCAATGGAGTTAAATTCAAAGCAGTCTGCTCCTCAGACAAATAGTGTTAGAATTATTATTTTATCTATGAATGTTTCTGTTAAATTATTATTTTGTATAAATGTTTCTGTTCAGTGCCCTGAGATTACTTCTTTTGTGAATTGACGCTATATAAATAAACTGAATTGAATATTATGGTTTTAAGAATCTTTTGGAATCCTGGCAAAAACCATTGCAGATATGTTCTTGTTTTTGATTTTTTTACATCTACCTTGTGGTGTTTTGCTAGTTTTTGATACTTTGCATTTCACTTTGTATTTCTCTCTTATGTTTTTCTGTTGTTTGTTGTTTAAGGTAATTCTACCATTGCTGTTCATCATTCTTTAGTTTGTAGCAGGTCACTTTTGTAAATGAACCCACGAGGCTCAATGAGATTTACCTGACTAAATAAAGGTTGAATGAATGAAATGAAGAACATTTTTACTCAGAAAACACAACAGTTTAGATCAAAATACTGTAATTTTAAAGCCACATTACTATAGTTCATAATTTCTTATCTGGCAACCCGACTGACATGAAAACTACAGCATTTTTCATGTAAACCAGCTTATTTTTTGTTTATTACCCCCTATAAACATTGAAAAATCACTAATGTTTCCACAGGTTGTTTTCGTGTAAACGGGGCCTTATCCTACCGTATATCTATGGTTTTAGTGCAGTGTATAGTAGGTAGATCACTTTGACTTGATCATTTCAAAAGTAGCTTGCATGCTGAAAAAGTCTGAACACCCCTGATGTAGCCTAACCGTGAACATGAAACAAATCAACATTTTTGTGACAAAGCACAGAGTGAGCAGTTGTTACCTGCCGATCCAGAGGGAGGTGGAGCGCCAGACTTCTGCCACTGAGTAGCTTCAGCAGCCATCTTCTTAATGTACGGCTCGTTGACAGTCAGCAGAATGTTTTCTGGTTTAACGTCTGTATGAATAATCTTACACTTGGTGTGAAGGTAGTCGAGGCCCTGCAGAACCTGAAGAGAGGAACAGTCAGGATGCTCAGTTCCAATTTAAGTTGCTCTATATGAGAACAGTGAAGTGTATTCTTTGTGATTAAAAATTGTATACACTTGAATGAGGCAGATTTGTTGAATAAATTGCCTGCTTTGCAAGAAATAACCGTCTTTCTCTTAAAACTTGATATGTTTTCGTGTTGCAGTACACTACCTGTCTTATGATGCTTTTCACACAAGGTAGAGGCAGGCCTTGATAATTTGATTTAATAATCCACTTCAGGAGGTGGTATCCCAGTACCTCAAAGACCATACACACATCTGAAGAAATGCAAGTCAAGAAACCCTGATCACATTAACAGCTGGCATTAAAAACACATGTGTGGCACATTTCTGACTCAGTGAAATATTTAATCATCCACAGCAACAAGATCAAACGTGTAACATTTCTTAAATTAATTTTTTCCACAACAAAGGATACGAGTTCCATTCACACCAGAAATCTTGAAGTCATCCAGCAGCTGCACCACTTTCTCCCTATTGGGGTCTTTGGGATCTGTGTTTCTCACCTGTAAACACAAAGAGTGGTCAAATTAGACAATATTGTTGTTTTATGAGTTAATGTGAAAATGTTTTTGTGTGTGCATTACAGATTTGAGCAGCTTGATTTCATCCAGAGCTGTCTCCGTATAATGTTCAGCACTTTTCACAACTTTCATGGCCACGAAGTGACGCTCCCTGGAAATTACAAAAACAGCATTAGCCACAGAACGCATCGCAACCATGGGGGTTACCGGTAGTGTAAAATATGTGTAGTGGACATGACCTTGTCCACTTTTAAGACACCTGTGTACTTTTGAACTGTCCAGTGATGACCTTTACTGACCACTCAGTAAAGCAAGACATTTACTACATAATCATTCATTTAGCTATAATCTGATAAATATAGTCACCAAAAGAGACTATTTCTATCTTTGATTTTATTCTAATGTGATCAAAAGAATAACTTTTGTCATTTTCATGATGTGTGCTTTTTAAGCTGTGTTATTCTGTGAGAGTTAAACTGTGTCCACTGCTGTGTTAAAGGGAAATATCGGGTCACAGAGACCCGACTGTTCTGTTTAGAAATAAGAAGACAGTTTAATCAGTTGTTTTTCATTGAACAAGGCTCCAGCTTTCTCTGTCTGTTCCTAAACAAATCTCCCTCTGCTGCTGCTTGTTAACCTTGGGTTTGATAAGACAAATGAACTCCTCGACTGGTCCTTCCTTAAGTACTAGTCTAAGCTGTGCTGAAACGCTTCAGTGAGTTGCTGGGAACTTCAAAAGAGATGTGAACTTTCCCAAGAGCTGGACACGTGTGGTCAAGAGCTAACGACCGGCGTCTTCAGCTAAGGACTGATAACAGGCTGTTATGAGTCTACTTCGAACAAGCCGAGCTCAAAAACTTTGTTTATTCCCTCCTGGAATAAGTTTATCTTGAAGTCAGAGGCCTGAAGCTGACATATTCTCTGATGACCAACGCGGAAGCCAGGAGACGTTGAAACGTAAACTAAAACCAGTTTTGGACGTGCTGGGACTAAAGGACTCTGTGCATCTGAAGGCTGGTGTCTTCCCTCTTACCGGGCGGTCGTCAAAAGGTAAAGGAGCTGTTTACAAAACGTACCTGGATTTTAGCAGAAGTCGGATGAAAAGTGTCACTCTGGTCTCATGCTCAGGATAATTTTCTTCTTAAATCTTTCCTCCTATTTCTTTTCCCTCTCAACCTAAGCTGGAAACTATATTTTTAAGTTAAAGAGCCCACAGACTAAATATGCTTAACATCTAATATTTATGTCTGTTGTGTTAAATTTAAGTGTGCTGACGTATTTGAATTGAAAGAAAGTGAAATCATGTCAATCAAGTGTAATGGTGTTAATTTAGTTGATTTATTTTAAATAAATGATAGTGTCTCTTTGACATATCAAACTAAGTTAACGTGTCCATTGTCACTTAATGGCTCTGTTTATTTATCCATCATAAAGATCACAGAAATATTGAATAAACTGAAAAAGAAGAGAATCCGTGAAATTACTATTCAATCTGAATAAGTAAATTAAGGTAAAAAGGAGGTCAGTATTAAACTGACCCCCTCATTAACCCCTTTACATCTGGTGGCCTCGTATCGGCTTCTAAAAGTTTATTGATAAATCTGTGGTCTCAGTCATGAACTTGTAACGTCATGTTTGCATAAAAGGATCCAAGTTTTAAACTCTGAGGATAATAATTTTGGCTGGAAGTGTTCAAAGCAGGCAGATTCTGCGTGTTTTTATCATTTGAGGCTGAGGGATTGTTATTCGTTTCAACACTGCAAGCGCTGTTGGAAGCATTCAGGTGAAGTTTTTGTCAGCCGTGGTCTGTGGGAGTTCTGGTTCGGCTTCGACCCAGTTCAAGCACACACTCCGGTACAGAACTTTGTTGTTTGATCGCCGAGTCAAACTGCCTGCCCTGGAAGCTAATTTAACATCTACAAGATTGCTGTTGTGGTATTTTTACATTTTAAAGAAGGTCGAAGCAGCATATACTGTTAGAACGTGTCGGTTAATGGGTTCTGACCCGAGTTTTCTGCTCCTCTAACGTGGACCGGAACCGACCTGGAGTGACTCCGCGAGAGTCCGTGTTGTTCAACAGCTGCAGTGCTGGGTTACTGAGCGTGACTAAGTTGGCCTGTCTAGATGTGCGCCGCATGTTTCAGCATTTTGGGAAGTTAAATTGTAGCGTTTGAGTTGTTTTTAAGAGTCTATGAAGTTGTATTCTGTTGTGCTAAGCTAACGTTAAGAAGACGTGTCTCATGTCCGTTTATGAGCTGTGATTGGATGATACGAGTGCTGTGAATCACTCTTGTAGCGAACGCTGATTCGCTGTTGTGTGCTGTCAATCACTCTTGTGGCGAACGCTGATTCGCTGTTGTGTGCTGTCAATCACTCTTGTGGCGAACGCTGATTCGCTGTTGTGAGCTGTCAATCACGTCGCACGCCGTTGCGACCAGCCCACTTTGTCGTCATTTCCGGCACGACATTGGTCGAAGGTAAGGATCTACATTCGCCATGTATGCTTGTAGAATGAACTACTGACGCTGTGATTGATTTGTTGACGCCACGTATGTTGTAGCGAGCTCCGCCTCGCAAGCACTGAAGCTGGTGACGCGCTACGCACGCTGCGTTGGCCCGCCCATTTTTGTCGTCACTTCCAGGTGCCGCACTTTGAGTGACAGGTCACACTCGCTGGTTCACACTCGTTCACACACGAACACACACTTAAACACTCATCTGAAGCCATCAACACTGTCTAGCAACATAAACTTGTCTCTGACAAGAAAGCGGTTCGAGCAATTATCACGTTCTTACTGAAAACTAACCCTAATAGGTTGTTTTCTTTCCATGTACTGATTTAAACTCAGTCGCTTCGTGATAACATACGCGACGCTGCCCCCTGCTGGACGTTAATAGATGAGTTTTCTCTCAACACCTCATAAAGTCAGCATTTTTTATGGTGAAACTTACCAGCTTTAAAATTGTTCTGTACACAAACAAAAAATCCTGTTTATTTTAAATAAAGAATTTTTGAAAACAGAGGTACAGACGAACAATTGATGCTCGTTTTAAATACTGAAGAGATTTAAAATAACACTCAAAAAGCATCTTTTATTTGATTTTCAAATTAAATAAAAAAGAAAAGTTGATGGAGAGCAGAGCATTTCCACATTCAAAATTTTAAACAGCATTGGCGTACACTGTACACTTTTGGTTAAAAATAGCATTTTTAACGTTTTTCTGTGTACATTTAAAACAGTGAGGTTAATTTGATAACGAATTTCTTTTTCGAATAACACCTGCATGTACCAGCTTGTTGATTTTTACAGACTCAAAACAAATATGGATACACAATCAGATGACGTTGTACCATCCTCATCCTTGAAGGATGCTGATGGTGAGGAGAAAATCCCAGCGCAGGAGGATTCAGACACTGAGTCAGAGGACACAGATTGTGTTGATAATGCCTTAAAGCTGCTAACTAAACCCCTCGTGAAGTACGGTGAGGAGATAGCAGCAATGGACACCTCCACTCTGAACACAGAGTTAGAAAATCTAACAACAAGCATTCTCAAAAAAGATGGGAAAAAGCTCAACGCCGACCGTCTAGCCAAATTGGCCCTTCTGTTGAAGGCCAGACTGGACCATGAAGTGGAGAGGTGTGTGGACCTTGAGGAGAGACTGGCTGATGAGAAAACTAAACACGAAGGTACCACTTCAGATTTTGTGTCATACCAGAAAACGACAAATACAGAGACTGAACGTTTAAAAAATGAAATACAGTCGCAAGCACAGTCATATGAGGAAAACATTCGTTCCAGAGGACGAAAATATGACGAGTCTGTCAGGGAGAATGAAAAATTACAGCAAGAAATACATTCGCTGTCTAGAGAATTACAAGAGAACAAGGAAAAAAGAGAAGAAACCCACAACCTGTGCACAAGGTTGAAAAGTGAGTATGATAGATTAAAAGAACAACTAAAAGAGAGCACTCAATTCGAGGAAAATAAAAAACTCAGTGAACAGTGCACAGCGCTACAAACTGAAGTTGATTGTTTACGCAGAGAAGTGACTGAATGTAAGGTGGAACTGACCTTAACTAAAGAAAACCTTTTTAAAGAAAGGGAAAGATGGGTGGATGTTGTGGCAAAGCAGTCTCAAGGCTTCACACCCCCACCACCTCCACGCGGTAATGCAGAATTGCTCACCGTACCTGTTAAGACCCGCCAGTCGGAGCAGGGACTTGCGTCCTCAACAACAACACCTGCACATGGATCACAGGTAAATGGGAATAGCAATGGTGCTAACCTTTCTATTCCAATACCTGAACTCCAGAAGCTTTCTAGATACATTCAACGCTTTGAGCCAGGGCCGTTGGGTTCAATCCATACAAAGACCTACCTAGACTCTCTTGACTTCCAACTGGGTAATTTTCCAAATGCTACTGCTGAGGATAAAATTGCACTGATCAGGCTCACCGCAGACTGGCCTGTATATGCCTTCATTGATCGCCAACCAGACGCCATGAAAACAGATTACAAACTGTTGCGTGATACTCTTATACGAGAGTTCACTCCAAACATGGGGCCTGGTGGCTACCCTGATGCCGAGAAGGTCGTGCAAGGTAAGAAAGAGCATCCACAGGCATATTACCAGAGAATGTTCCAGGCTTTCTTTGGTAATCGCAATGAACCGGGCATGGAGGACGAAGTAGGTTTTAGATACCTTTTCGGTAAAAACCTCCACCCTGATATAAAAGAGTCAGTACAAGTGATGGCTAATTTCAGAGACAAAACCATCAAGGAAATGAAACAATGCGCCGTAAATGTTTTCGAGGCCCGCATGGAATGCAGAACACCCGTAGAGGTGTTCACGAGTGCGAGAGTCGAACCCCAATCGCTGGAACTGGAAGGGACGCGAGCACCAGCTCCCTATCCACCGACAGGCGAAAAGAATCAGACCTTTCAACCCGACAAACCACAAAGTGGGGGTACCCGCTGGAGAAAGAAGCCAGGGTGGCTCAGGCAAAACACGGAGGGTGAACAAAAGGATCAAAAGGGGGGTGCGCGTCCAAGGAGTACAGATTATGGGTACAGGGGTAACCCATATAACCAAGGGTGGTCCCAGCAGGAACTCCCGAACCAAGGGCGGTCCCAGAGGGGACCCCCGAAACCAGGGTGGTCCCGGAAGGGACCCCCGAGCCGTGGACCTGCTCCTCCTACCCCTCGAACAGAACAGTCCGAGACAGGAAAAAAGTCGCAAAAGTCCCAGAGGAAAGGCCGTAATTCTCTGTCCCCAGAGGACATGGAGAAATTACGTCGGTTTTTAAAAGATTTGGATGATACAGGCAAGGATAACAAGCCTGGAGTATTGTGCAGCACTGTCGTTGACAGATGCTCAGAGCACACAAATAACAACAATGCCACAGTTGCTGGCAGTCACAAAGATACTGATGGTCAGGTGGCTGACAATCAGGGTAATGACAGTCAAATCATTGACAGTCCAGAATGTGACAGTCAACAAAACATTGACTGTAACCATGACGTCATTGTTACGGAGTCTGAGCAACCCTCGTCAGAGCAAGGGGGGGAAAGCTCACTCACCGCTGAAAGTGGCTCGCCACGAACTGAACAGTCAGACCCATGTGTGTCTGCACTAACAGTACTGATAAATGAAGGTCACACAGTCCGGGGTAGGCGTGATAAACGTCAGAGAAAACCTGGTAAGTTCCTGTGTGACATTATCAGAAAGGGGCCCGCTAAGAAGGCTTACCTGTCCATCACGTTGGAAGGGGTCCTCAGAAAAGAGGCCCTCTTGGATGGTGGGGCAGACATATCCGTTATGTCACCCACACTGTTAGAAGAGCTACGGCTGGCCGCTAACGGTGTTGACAGGGAAATACCCCTCAGAGAATGTGCTATAGTTTTGCAGGGTCTCTCGGAGACGAGTACAACCCTAACAGCTATAGCAATGGTTCACATGCAGATTGGTGAAACGACACTATACCACCCGGTATACGTGTCCACCGTTGACTCATGCCCATTTTTGGTTGGCCAAGACTTTATAAACCGCTTCGACGCGGTTATAGATTATGGCGATCAGACAATGTGGACCAGAGTGAGTCAACCACTGCCGATCGATATGCCTACACAGAGTAACACTGACCGTCTAACGGCAGGTACCGCGGAAGGCAAAAGGGAATGCTCAGACGAGAGCACAATCCCTGTGGGTGAACCTTCAACTACAGGTGAGGCAGTAGAGGCCCAACAAGAGAGCCCACTCTGCGAGCTGAAACAGTTGGCACTCACCGGACACTACCTACCACAGGTAGTCAATGGTGTTGAGATTCAAGGATCCCACACCGATGATGCTGTCCTGTCCCCTTGGACGGAGAAATCAGCAATCAGCCAAGCTTTCTTTGGAACCTTGGTTAAGAAACAGTTGGGTCTAGGAATGAACAGAAAGGCTTTCCGCTTTTCGCTAGACCCCAACGATAAACAGGTAATGACCGCTAAAGGGATCATTGACCTTAAACTAATCTGGAACCAACGAGAACTGGATCACCCGTTCCTCGTGGTCCCGAACTTACCACATGCAACCTACATAGGCTCCGACATTTTGGTAAGATTAGGTGTCCGAGTGGACATCAACAACAATGTACTGTGGTCACTGGATACAGCCACGAAGGACTCTCCTGTGCTGACCACAGAGAACCTTAAAGCTGGACAGACCATTCCAGAGGTCTGTCAGATTGCTAACAGCCATAACACTGCGGTACCACCACAGGTTATGAACAAGCCAGTGATGTGTCACATCATGAAAGGACAAGCTATTAGCACAAAACAGGCATACTTTCAACCATCTCCTATGTTTTTCAACTTAGGACTGTCCATGGAGGCCACATGCCAAGTGACCCTCGACTGCAGAACCACGACTGTTGCTGTGTGCAACACAAGCACAGAAGAGGTACTGA
>JBBPBX010035645.1:6023-31944 GCA_038048925.1 Garcialebias charrua
CAGAATCTGTTGGAATCCTGGCAAAAACCAATGCAGATTTGTTCCTGTCTTTGATTTTATACGTCTACCTTATAATGTTTTGCTAGTTTTTTGATGCTTTGTTAAAAAAAATATATATATATATTTTTTTTTTTCTCTCTTTTGTTTTTCTATTGTTTATTGTTTGTTTGTTTGTTTATTGTTTAAGGAAATTCTATCACTGCTGTTCATGTTCTTTAGTTTTAGCAGGTCACTTTCGTAAATGAGCCCATGAGGTTCAAAAGATTTACCTGACTAAATAAAGGTTGAATGAATGAATGAATGAATGAATGAAGACGACCCTGTCTGCCTGCATGCAGAGCAGCTGCTCTTATACCACGCCCACTCTAACAACCGCTTTGCTGTATGTGATGTGTCACGTGACACTTTCTGATTGGGCGGTTTTCCGGCGGTGTTTAACAGATTTTTGGGCTGGAAAACCTGGATTCTATCTGGCAACACTGTCTCTCGGTCATCATCATCAGGGCAGAGCTTTAATCTGGTCCAGGACTTGTTGACAATATCAGTTTTCGTTTTTTCATAAAGTGATGAACTTTTTGGCTGAAGTGTTGACATGATGGGGATCGAGGCTCAGGTACTTTAAAGCCTGCAGATCAACAACATACAGACATGTTTTTGTAGATCCAGAGCTTTAAAACTCATACAGTTTGTACCCTGATGCATGCTCAATAATCCAGGTAGAAAAATCTAAAAAAGCTCAGACGAAACGTTTCTATATATTTTTTGCTTTGTCTTATTTTTTTGAATGTCCAGAGGACCAGACTGAGCTTTTTTAGATCATACAGTTTGTGTTATTGATCATTTACCTGTTAAAGGTTGTTTAAATGCTGCTAGTTTTAGCGATGTTTGCAAGCTGCTTTTCTTGCTTCTAGAAAATGTTCACGTTTGGATGACGTCGTTTAAAGTCCGTTAACACGTTAGACGTTAACAAGTTACGTGTTGTCTGCAGCAGACCTAATCTCCGTGAAAAAACGTCAACACGAGACCACAGCGAGAAGCTAGGGCTGCTAGCTTACCTTGTTTCTATTATTCCCCGCGCGCCGAATTTGAACGACCTTGCGCCGGATCCAGGTCTTGGAAAAAATGGTATTCATCCGCGACTTTGCTTTCGACTCCTTAATCTGGTCAGGTGGTCCTCTTCTTCATTTAATATGCAATTCTAACTGGGATGGAGAACTTTATAAAGTCTGACTAAATATTACATCATATTTAGTCCCAATTCAGATAAAGAGCGAATTTCCGGCACTATTTTTTATCTCGCATTAATACTGCTAGTGGTGATCAGTTTTTATAAGATCCGGTTACTATTTTAAAACTCAGATTTTCAAATTAAGTTCGCACATTTAAATTTATGTTTCACAGACGTGACTCACAACCTTGAGTTGAAATGCCAATAACGCATGAAATTAAGTTGAAATTACATAACTCATTATGTTAATTGGAAGTAACTTATAGAAAAACGTTATAACTAATGGAGAGTATGACTTTTAACAGTGCAATTTTCAGCAGTGAAGCTGTAAATTTATTGATTTAATAAGAAAAAACACTTCATACTGACGAACACAATACAGAAAACAAATTATTGTTGTTTGAAAGGGAAGCTAAAACAAGCAAGCCAACAAGAATAAACTAAGATACATAAGAAAAGATAAGAGCTTTATTGATCAAGCAGGAAATTGTTGTGTCTAATATGCAAACATTCAAAAGTCTTTTTCAGATTTTATGTTTGTTTGTTGGAAATGCATATTTAAAACAACAATTGATTCAAGAATCCGGAAAAACAAGGTTCAATGGAGATTTTCCTAATTTTGAAACTTTACTCCAGACTTGTGTAGTTTAACCAACAGCGCCCTCTAGTGTCTGATTTTCAACTTAGACTTTTCAGCACAAACAGAAAATGTTTTTTTTTTTTTTTTTTTTTTTCTTTTTTTGTGCAGGTCTGGTTCTCCTGCAGGAGTTTGCTGTGATGCACAGCTGGATCAGTCTGCTTTCATCTAAGCATCCATCCATCCATCTGCCTCTTGTTTCAGATTTAAGTGGTGCTGCAGCACCCACCTCTTCCAGCTCCTCTTCACTTTCCTCCCAGTTGCCAAGCTGGAAAAGCTCCCCCAGAAGGCGTCGAGGAGCATCCTCACCAGATGCCTGAACCACCTCAACTTGCTCCACTCCAAGTTTCTCTCGGATGCACGTGCTGCACGTTTATGCATCAGGCCAACAGTAAATCACCTCAATGAGTTGAGGAAAGGTTTCCTCTTTAACAGTTGTGTCGGAATCTTTTTTAGATCTGATTTTAAATTATTTACTTTGATGTATATTAGCTTTATATATTTCATATATTTAAAAAAATGTATTTAGGCTAAAAATTGACTGTTTGACAAAGAATTAAACAACAGTGGCATTAACAGACTCGTGTTGGACTAATAAGATTTTTTTTTTCCTTCAGAAAAGACACATTTTCAAATTAATGTTGTTTTTTTTCCTCAGTCTTTAAAATATCTCTACAAATTTCCCAAATGAAATGTCATTCTGTTCAAGGTTCTTTATTGTCATTTGCATCACTACACAAGGCAGTTGCACCCAAAAAATATACAGTAAAGTATTAAAAAGAAACATTATACAAGGATCTAAGATATACACTAAACCAGGGGTGCTCATTAGGCAGATCGCGATCCACTGGTAGATCTCGGAGGTAGTACTGGTAGATCGCAGTGTGACATTTAAAAAAAACATTTGTCAGCATATCAAAACATCCTGTCACTTGATTGACATACAGGGCAGCCATTCACAACCCTCATTCTCTCAAACCAGGTCTGAGAGATTCTCGGGAAAACCCCATCCCCGCTCCCGAAGGTGTGAACTTCTCCGTGTGTGAAGTTGCACACACGCAGTGCTGCAGTCCAAAGTTTTTTTGCATTAACAACAGATTTAAATAATGTCAGAGAGCTGAGTGTTTTTCTGCTACTCACCCTTTTTCAGCATGCAGGAGCAAAACTAATCAAATCCAGGGTCAAAAAAGACGTTATTCACCAGTTTGGACGTATGGTAACTGTGATCATGCAGTCGCTGCATGCACAATGAATGCAGCTGAGCCTAGGGTTGCCAGATTTTAAAAAAAATGCCTTATTTACCACCTCCTTTTCTGAGCACATGTCCAAGAAACACAACACAAACTTCATCTTGCTCAAGATGAGAGTTCTGCAATGGAGTTAGTTAAATTCAAAGCAGTCTGCTCCTCAGATAAATAGTGTTAAATTATTATTTTATCTATGAATGTTTCTGTTAAATTATTATTTTGTATAAATGTTTCTGTTCAGTGCCCTGAGATTACTTTTTTTGTGAATTGACACTATATAAATAAACTGAATTGAATCTTAGAACATCTTTACTCAGCACACAGGACAGTTTAGGTCAAAATACTATCATTTGAAAGCCACAGTACTATAGTTCATAATTTCTTATCTGGCAGGTTAACCTCTTTTCGAATAGTAACTGCCAATGGTTCCAGGGCTAACGCAAAGAGTAAAGGGGACAGGGGGTCACTCTGTCTGGTGCCTCTTTTCAGTTTAAAAGATGGGCCAATAATTCCATTTGTAAGAATGGATGCCACTGGCTGAGCATATACAAGTCGAATCCAGTTTATGAAGTTATTACTATAAGCCAAACCATTCCAAAGTTGAAAACAGATATTGCCATTCAACTCTGTCGAATGCCTTCTCTGCATCTAATGATAGAGCAGCCATAGGCATCCGGCTATCCCGTACTGCCCACATAATATCTATAAGCCTTCTAATGTTGTCAGCCGAGGAGCGAGAGCGTATGAAACCAACCTGATCTGGATGGACTAATGTAGTAAGAACTCGGTCTAATCGATTAGCAAAAATTTTTGATAATATTTTACTATCATATGATGTTAAGCTTATAGGTCGATAATTCTTGCAGTCTGGGGTTCCTTATCTTTTTTTCAGAATGAGAGTGATAAGAGCCTCTGAAAGTGAGGGTGGTAACGTTTTCCTATTAAATGACTCGTTATATGCATTTAAAAGTAGAGGGGCTAATTCTTGTGGAAATGCTTTATAGAATTCTGACGTGAAACCATCCAGCCCGGGGGCCTTATTTGAAGGTAGGTGTTTTATTACCTCCACTATTTCCTCAGTAGTAATGGGACGCTCAAGACCTACAAGTTGATCCTTTGTTATTCTGGGAAGATTTGTCAGACAGAAATTTATTGATACTTTCTGAGGAAGCTGATGATTCAGAGCTATAAAGATTCTTATAGTAATCACTAAATACTACATTTATTTCATGGGAGTCTGAGACCAGCTGACCATTTCCATCCCTAACTGCTGAGATGGAGCTCATGGCTTCTCTCTGCTTAATATACCTAGCTAATAGCCTACCCGCCTTATCTCCTTCTTCAACATATTTTTGCCTGGCGCGAAATAAACTAAATTCAGCTTTTTCTGACATAATTGTATTATATTCATACTTCAATTTTGTAAGTGTGTTTAAATTTACTGAGGAAGGGTTCCTTTTGAAATCAGACTCTGTGATCTCAATTTGTCTTTCTAAATCAACAAATTTTTATTTACTTATTTATTTTTAAATGAAGCTTGCTGAATAATATGACCCCTTAAATATGCCTTCAGCGCTTCCCACGCCACTCCGGCAGATGGAGCTGAGGGAACATTTGTGTCGATGTAAAATTTAATTTGTGATTTGAGGGAATCTTTAAAAGCTTCATCCAGTAGGAGACTAGAGTTTAACTAGCCTGGCCCTCGCCTTAGCTCCGCTCAATTCTCATTTCCCTTCACTGCTCCGTCTGGGACTTCTCCCATAGACAAGGATTTCGCCGGTAGATTTTTGACCGGACCAATCAGAGAACAGAAGGCAGAGTTTCCGGACCAATCAGAGAACAGAAGGCGGAGTTTTGAACGACGTCGATTTCATGCGCAGTTTGCCCTGCTCAAAATGGCTGCCTGCACGAAGGAATTTACAAGAAAACACGGTAAAAAACTATTATTTCTTTGCTGAGAAAAAATATATTTCTTAGCTGACGTTATAGCAGAAGGGTTCCTGAGCTTAACAGTTCCTAAATCAATTCACGAAATGGTCAAATCTGCTAGATTTAAATTGTTTCGGTTTGACTTTTTCCAGACAGCCTCGGGGGCGCTACGAAAATAAATTATAAAAAATCGAATTTTATCTCAAATGTTTCATCCAGGCCAACAGTCAGTAAATTAAAGACATATAATTACACACTGGTAGCAGAAAAAATATCCACCGAGTGGTTTCTGAGCTGTTTATCTGAACAGCCCTCGCCAGGCTAACTGGACTGGACAGGCTAACGTGACGTATGTTGCGCGGAGTCACGGCCAAACGTTAACGATTGGGTAACCTCAGCAGAGGCCACACCTCCAGCAAGAATCGGTTCTCTATAGAGAAAGTCCAGACCCTAGTACAAAGCGAAGTGAAGGACAAGGGTCTGGTTTTAACCAGGCTAGAAATTAACCTCCGTCTAGGACTTCTCGCAATAGTACTAACCGCGGCCCTGTAGGGATAGGACTATGATCTGAAAGGACTATGTTCCTAATGTTAGTAGAGGCAACCGCTGTCATTAATGATTGGGTAATCAGAAAAAAATCAATTCTTGAAAAAGATCGATGAGGAGGAGAGTAAAAAGTGTAATTCCTTCCAGAAGGATTTTGTAACCGCCAAACATCAACAAGACCACCGGCTTCGCATGAACCTTTAAGTGCAGTATGTGTTTTTGGGGTGCGCGATATCACAGTGCTTCTGTCTAACATCATGTCCATCACCTCATTAAAATCTCCCGCTGCAATAATGGGATAATTCCCTAAATCCATTATTTTCTTCTCCAGTTGTACAAAAAAAGAAGGGTCATCAACATTAGGTGCATATACATTTGCCAAAATAATTTTTTCCCCTTGGATTTCGCACATCAGAAACATCCTTCCTTCTGTATCTTTGCTCTGCTTCAAGCATTTGTACTGCAGACGTCTATCAATGAGTGTAGCAACACCTCTGCTTTTACTGTTGCCACAGCTAGCACCCACAAAGCCCACCCAGCCTGCACCTAGTCTATTTGATTCCTGCAGGGAGAGATGTGTTTCCTGAATAAATACAATATGGCATTTCTTAGCTTTGATAAAGGACAATATTTTCCTTTTCTTTACGACATTGTTTAACCCTTTGACATTCCAGCTCATAAAACTCAAATTATTACTACTGAATGAAATCTTCTCGATGTATGTAAACTAAGCAAATAATACTGTAAACATACTCTCAATATTAACATCCTAGGACAGAGCAAAAAACAAAACAAAAAAAACAAACAAACACAACCCCCCACCCAACAACTCCCAAGTCAATAAGAACTTTCTGAAAATTTCTAACTAAATTATACTTGGGTAACCAACCCTTACTTTGGTCCGCAATCATACACTTAACCTATGCCACCCAGAGCTCACCACCTTCCCCACCCCTCCTTAAACAACATGGATGGAGAATATGCAATTAAGCACAATATTATGCAGAACAACTTTGAGCTCACATCCATAAAATACAAAAAAGGAGCTAAACATTCAAAACACCAGATAATCCTTAACAAATTTGATTGAGTAAGGAGCAAACACCAACGTAGGTAAAAATCAAATGCAAATAACTTAATAATACTCAGAGGCCTATCAGAGCTCAAACTTCAAAAGAAATGAGAAAATTATGGGTGAAGTATATATACTTCACCCATAATGTCTTCAGTCATATTTGCATAAGTCCAAGGTAGATCCAAACTTTCACCAGAAAGATGAGTTCCCAATATTAACGTGTCCATATATATCCAAAATGTAAATCTTGCCATCATGTCCCATAGGTGTGTGTGAACAGTCTGGATTACGGGTCCATTAGTAAGTAAGTAAGTAAGTAAGTAAGTAAGGTTTATTTCTAGAGCGCTTATCACAGACATAAAATCACAAAGCGCTGTACAACAAAAATCATTGAACTAATATATGCCAGGGCTGCCTTATGGTCCTCGAAGCGCACACGTGACGTTATCACAGTAAGCACAGCTAGATAGTTAAGAGAAAAGCGAACACGTTTCTCATGTTATAGTTTTTTGCAGTCATCAGATTTTCTGCGTTTGTCGTTGAGAAGCTTTGAGTAATCAGGAAACACCATAACCCGATTCTCTCCTCAGGTCACATTCCCCATTTCACGAGCTGCTTTAGCGATGCGTTCACGGTCTTGAAATTTCCCAAATCGAGCAATGATAGGTCTCGGACGGGAGGGCCGATTGCCCTTACCTTGAAGCGATGGACCCAGTCTGTGTGCCCTCTCTATATCCAATCCTCCAGGGAAATCAATGTTGAGAAGTGATGGTAGAGTTGCTTTTAGAAATGCCACGATATAATTTCCTTCACAGGATTCAGCAAAACCCAGAAAACGCAAATTATTCCTACGTTCTCTGTTTTCCATGTCATCAATCTTCTCCCTCAGTATCTCCACTTCGGCGCTGGAAGCCAGGGGGTTAGCCTCTTGCCTCTGGTGTGCATCTTCTAGAAAACACAGCCGATCCTCTACTTCAGAAATCCGGCTAGCGATGTCCGCAATTTTCCTCTCAGTTGCGTTCGTCGTTTTACGTATTTCTTCAAGCTTCTTGTCATGGCTTTCAGACTTTTCTATGATAAGAGCCGAGAGTTTAGCCAGCTCCACAGCTACCTCGCTGGGCACACCCGACGCTGCCCCACTCGTTGTTTCAGAGGTAGAGACCTGGTTAGCCTCCTCTTGAGCTAGGCTCGCCTGGTTAGCATTAGCCGCCTCGCTACCTTTACCGCTTCCTCCAGCCAAGCTCGGTTTCGCTGTACTTCTGGTCACCTTAGACATGTTACAAATAGCGCAGAGGTATTGTCCGGTATAGGACGCTGATTATTCGGCTCCTTGTGTAATTTATAAGCATAAATGGGGTATGAGATGTAAAAGATCAGCTGTCCATCTTTGATACAGCTATCTTTAATGTGCACGATTACCGACAGGATCGAAGGATGGTAGAAGATTCGGTCTGGTTCACTGCGAGCTTTTATTCAACATGTCCGCCATTCGTCTGGTCGGTACAACAACAACGTAACTAACGTAATGTTGCGTCAACTACGTAACTACGTCATCACGTACATTCTAACGTAAGCACGTATATGTACGTGACAGGATATTACATCTCCCTTTTTTTGAAATAAAATAAATGTCCTTCTACAACACATACTAATCAGAACCTCTTCTAGTAAACGATCTATAACTAGTACAAATATCTACGCATGACATTTAACACAACACCTGCTGTAAATGCAAAATTTGAACATACATTTTACAAGCATTTTTTTTCCTTTTTTTTTCCCTCACAATTCTTGAACATATATTTCACAAGCATTTTTCATTTATTTTTATTCTTTTACAAATCCAAAACGTTTCTGAGTCTCACCACTCGACCTGATCGGGTTTGTATCAGAGGTGTGTACTCTGAACTTTCTTCGCTGTCCATGCCTGTTTGTTGTGCAATGTTTGGTGGTTCTGGATAATCTGGTGTGGTGACATCAGGAGTTGGAATCAGATGCCGTCTGTTCCTTCTGATTTCAGAACCATCTTCCGTCTTGATGTGGTACGAGCGATTAGTCTTTGCTGGTCCGATGACAGTTGCTGGTGGATCTCCCACACACCCTGAAGCGGCTTCTTGGCCTGTGTCCCATATGAACTCGTTCTTTTCTTTCAGGAGTTCTCGAGGCGGCGCGGTGGCCTCCATTTTGTTAGGGCCTGGTCGAATACCATCACAGGTCAACGTGTGTCCAGAATAGTTAACCTCGGGTACACAAATTACGCTTTTGTCTTTGTTCAGTTTTATACCCTTTTGGCGGGTCCTCTCCAAAACTGAGTGTAGGTTTGCGTCGTGCTCTTGTTTAGTGCTTCCGTACACTAAAATGTCGTCCACGATGGTAGCCACGCCTGGCAGTCCCTCGTAGGCTTCATCCACTCTTCTCTGGAACTCATCTTGAGCTGAGATGATCCCAAATGGCAGTCTTTTGAAGCGATACCTGCCATAAATTGTGTTGAAAGTGGTCAACATCGATGATTCTTCGTTGAGTTTAATTGTCCAGTATCCTGACCTGGCGTCCAACACGCTGAAATACTTTGCTCCAGCCAGTTTTGGTGTTACGTCGTCCAAGGTCGGTAGTGGGTAGTGTGGTCTCTGGATCGCTTTGTTTAGTGGACGTGGATCCAGACAGACTCTCAGCTTTTTAGTCTTAGGCTTTTCTACGACGACGAGAGCGTTCACCCATTCAGTTGGTTCTGTGACTCTCTGTATGATGTCATTTTTCTCCATCTCGTCCAATTCAGCCTTTAGGCGGTCACGGAGGGCAAAAGGTATGCGTCGTGGAGGGCACACCACGGGGGATGCTGAGGGCTTTAGATGGATCTGGCATTCTCCTGGAAACAGACCAATCCCTTGAAACACGTCAGCAAATTCCTCATAAATGTCTGTGTTTTCTTTGAGCTGCACATCAACAGCGTGTACTAGTTGGACTATATTTAAGTCCAAACATGCTCTCATGCCCAGAACAGGAGGTGCGTTAGCACAGACTATGTCGAATTCCAGCCAAACAGACGTGTTTTTGTAGCTGCACGACAATCTGCACGAACCCTCTGTTTTTAGTGTTTGACCTCCATATGCTGTGAGTTGGCTAGTCGTGGGGTTTAATGGCATATTACCAAACATTTGATGAAATGTTCCTGCTGGTATTATGTTCGCTTGTGCCCCAGTGTCTACTTTGAAGCTGAGTTTTTGTCTTTTTTCTCCAACTTCCAACTCTGCATTAGCTTGCTCTTTGTTAGTATTTTCATGCTTTGTAGTGATTGTGTCGATAAACAGCTCCTCTTGTGGCTGTTCGTGGCCGTCTGCGACGTGACGCACACTTCTGGGTGCAAAACCTTGTTGGCGCTGTGGTGCTTTCGTCCTGTACACGTTGGCGAAATGATTAAATTTCATGCATTTGTGGCATTACTCATGCCCTGAGAGCATGAATAAACTAAACAAGTTAGTCAGCAACGCCACCCTGGGAATTTCACCCAGAGAATTTACTTTAAGGCCACGCAGGTTCGCTTTGCACTGATTAAAACATCTTAAAACATTATTTATTTATGTACATCATTTCATTTTTGTTATTTCATTTCATACCAACTAAATAAATAGACCAAAAACCCTTTAAACCCCAAAACACTTAATTACTTCAATAAATCAATTACTTCAATAAATACAGGTTTACCACAAATATACAGTATACAGTTCACCATTCCACCAATGTGGCACTCGCGTCACACCGCAGCGACAAGCAGCTGGCAGTCCTGACGTCACTGAAAGCGGGACACCACAGTCCACATTTCAACCACTCACGCACAACTTCCTCAAATGGAGTCGTCGAGGAACCAGAGTGGACGCCGGAAGGAAAAAGAGCAGTCTCCGGAAACAGAGCAGCAGTGGTCCCGATGTGGGGAGACCTAAAGAAAGTTAATTAATAACTACTCTCCATACAGCTGCCACAAATAAAGCTTACGATGACAATCGTTTCCTTACCTGCTGGTCCTCACAACCATATACGTACATACGTACACACACACACACACACACACATCCTCGCCGCCTGAGGGAACGAAGAAGCGCAGCACTGCGGCACTCTACCTATAATCACACGTAGATTTATCATTCTGACCCAAAATCAGCTATAATACAGCGAGAGAAAGAACACCTACCGTCCAGCAGTCAAACAGTCCGTACCACACTCAGTGACTGGTTGCCTTTACGGCCAAAACCCGTGGGACACCATGACGGTCAGAACCCACGGCACACCAGCCACACGGCGACGTGTGAAGACGACCTGTCTGCCTGCATGCAGAGCAGCTGCTTTTATACCACGCCCACTCTAACAACTAGACGTTGCACCTGGAACCCATCAGCCTAATCAGGTATCTTTCTCTACTACACATTTATTGCACTGGCGTCCTTTTGCGGGACATTCCTCTGTGCGGCTGTGTTCTCTCCCACATGCTCTGCACATTTTTTCACTTTGGCGACGCCTTCGTTGCTGTGGACTGTTGCTTTGCTACTGTGGTGCGTTAGCATGCTGCGGCTTTTGCTAACCACGTGCACGGACTGTGCTGGCATGCTAATTGCGGCGTTTGTCATAGTCTGTAGTTGCTGTCGTGATAACTCGAACGATCTGGCAACGTCGATCGCTTTTTCTAGCGTTAAATCTGGACCTTGACAAAGTAGCTTTTCACGGACTCTCGGTGAATTAGTAGCAAACACAATTCTGTCCCTTATCATCTCGTCAGTGTTCGGGAAATTACAGTCTTTCGCCAACAGTTTAAGCTCTGTCACAAACTTATCGAAGCTTTCATTTTCTCCCTGAATCCTCTCGAAAAACTTGTAACGTGCGAAGATTGGATTAGCTTTCGGCGTGACGTATGCCTCAAAGTTATCAAAGTAGGTTTTCAGTACCTTTCTTTGGTCTGCAATGAGGTCCCATGTGCTGAAGATGTCTCTACCTTTCTCCCCAATCCACAGGAGCAGGTAACTGCATTTCTCTTCTTGAGACTTGCTTTTGAGTGGCCCGGTGAACCATACCTGTCAAGTTTTGGATTTAAAAATAAGGGAAATTTTCTGCCGGGTACGCCGAGCCATCCCACTAGCCCAGGGATCTGCAACCTTTATGATCAAAAGAGCCATTTCTGGCCCTTTGTTCACTAAATTAAACGTTTCCGGAGCCACAATACCTGCTACAACTGGGATTCTCAACTGGTGGCCCACAGACCACTTTAAGTTTGTTAAAGGACAATTTTCTGACCTGTAGTTTTCTGGCCATTGTAAAGCTGAAAATATCTAATGATTTGTTGATATTTTTACATTTTAGACTAAAAAAGACCAGATTATCATAAAGAAGGAAAAATAATGTGATCTTTCCCAATTAAAAAATAAAATAATAAACTATGCAGGTCTAGGTAAATTATTTTAATTGTGGAAAAATTAAATATCCTACTTCGAATAAATAAAGTTAACTTATGTTTTACTCCTTCTATTAGTTCTAGTATTCACACATTTGCAAAGGAAATGACAGGAAAAACTGCTAAAACTAGCCCTTTTTGTTGTTATAAGAACAAATAAAATTCAGTTTAAAGTTAGTTTTGATCAAAGCTTGGAAGAGCCACTGCTGAGGGACCAAAGAGCCGCATGTGGCTCCAGAGCCGCAGGTTGCAGACCCCTGCAAAGTCCAGGACCCCTTACATTTTAAGACAGGTTTACAAGAAATCTAAAATAACTACCTATCAGCCTCTTTCAAACCAGTTATGTGATCACAATCTGACAGGCTTACCTTTGTGCTTGACGGATTTTTCATGCTGACGGACATCGTTCCTTCCCCCATGAGAGAGAGACACTAAAGTCGCAGTTACAAATCTTAAAAAACGCGTAATAAACTTTAGGAAAGTAAATTCGCTGTCCCATTTTTCAACATATTTACACGAAGTCTTAACTTTTTTGGCAGGGACGCGTCCTCTCTCGTTACTTCTCGTTACATCCATCTGTGTTTTTCCGGGTTTGTTCTCGCGCCACCAGCCCTAACATCGCGAGAACTGCCACCGAGGCGACTGCAGGTGGCAGTTCTCACGAGACTAGTGACAGAGGCACCGGAATGTGTGTTTTTTTTTATTTTTATAATATTATAATACGGGAGATTTCCAGGAAAATAATAATTCGGGATCACGACGGGAAAGAGGGGTAAAATACGGTAGTTTCCCGGCCAAAACGGGAGACTTGACAGATATGCGGTGAACATCAGTTCGACGTGTTGTCGAAATCTTCTCCACGCGTCCGGTAAGTTCGTCGCGTCCCAGTCCATGTGCGGTATCGGTACACCTGCGTTCTCCATCTTCCGTCGTCAGGTCGATGGGTAAAACGTTCGGGATTCTTCTCGATTATCAACAAACTTCTGACACCATGTAAAAGATCAGCTGTCCATCTTTGATACAGCTATCTTTAATGTGCACGATTACCGACAGGATCGAAGGATGGTAGAAGATTCGGTCTGGTTCACTGCGAGCCTTTATTCAACATGTCCGCCATTCATCTGGTCAGTACAACAACAGAGTAACTAACGTAACCTTGCGTCAACTACGTAACTACGTCATCACATACATTCTAACGTAAGCACGTATATGTACGTGACAGGATATTACACGCGCGAGGCGCAATTCTCATATCATAAGTTGCACCTTGTTCCCTTCCTTCAGGGAACATTGGTTAAGGTGCATAACCTCCAGGTCTCCATGCTTCACTCCAACTGTTCTCTGGTCACTCTTTCTTCTTACTGAATCAGGCCCCGACAGACTGATTGATCCACTCAAACACTGAAAACTCTTGAGTCATTTAAATTAATCTAAATGAGGAATCCTTGTTTAGATGTTTGTTATTGTTGTTTCCACTAAAATGGAACAGTTTGTTGTTGTTGACAGGTCTGGGAGGCCCAAAAGTTGATTGAAACTTTAACAACTCTTCTACTTTCATAGGAGACCACATTCAAGTGACACAAACATGAGATGGAGAGATGGTGAGTCTTCATCTGATCACATTGATCAGCCAGGAACTGATCACTGATCCACCGTCTGACACTGCTGATGAGAGCAGGCAGTGTCTCAGGTCAACCTGCTCCTGCTGGTCACAGGACTGGACCAGACCAGACCCTGACCCCACATCAACATGGGCCCAGTATATCCCTATGGAGGCCAACCTGTGTTACCAGATCCTCCTTCAAACAGCTGCAGCAGCTGGAAGGAATGGAGCTATACATTTTGGACTCTGTGGCTGACTCTGTGTCTGAACCAGGTGGAAGCGGACCTCTAACCTCCCAGCTGTGACTGGTTCAACCACAGGAGTGACATATTCTGCAGTTCAAACAAAGGCTGACGGGGCAGCAAAAACTCACTTTTACAGAGGAACGACAGGAGGAACAGAACATCAAGCTCTACAGCCCAATCCACCGATAAACGAAAAACGTAGACCCTGAATTCAAAGAGAACACTAACGAGACAAATTACAAACACCTGTGGTGATTAAGATTAGGCACAGGTGAGACAGAAGCTGAACAACGAAAACTGGGGAGTGCAGGCAACACAAGGATGGACTGTCAGTGAGGAGTTGCAGGAGGTGGAGTAGAGGTGGCAGAAGGAAGTGGTGGATCAGAAAGAGAACTGGGCGATATGGAAATAGGCGGCGGGAGATTTGAAGGGTGGGATATTGTTTAGAAAAAGATTCAAAGAAAAATTTAAACAATAAGTTGCATGATAGTTATAGTGTCAGATAAGAGTTAGCAAAGAGAACAAGAGAAGAACATAAAGTAACCCTAAAGATGGGGCTACATGTGGAAGCTGGAACCCAATACAGCTAACAAAAGCAGTAAATAATGAAACTGGAGAAGTAAAGAGAGTTTTGAGGAATGGGGCACTGATGATTTTTTGTAAAGATGGAGGATAAAAGGGAAGAACAATTAGGATGGACAAACAGAGCGAATACAATGCTCTCTAACTAATGACGGCCTGTCAGGGGAGTGGTCACAGGAACCCCAGTACATGTGTCAGCAGGTGCATTTAAAGCAAACATTACTAACACCAACGTAAAGGAAGTCAAACACATGAAAACAAACAGAATCAAATGTGACAGCCTGTCAATACTGATCACCTGTAAAGGAAATAAACTCCCAGAGAAAGTATGTGTCAGCTACATGTGCTATGAAGGCAGGTTGTACATCCCCCCACCGCTGAGAATCTTTAAATGTCAGAGGTTTGGACACGTTGCTGCAGCTTGTGAAGGAAAGCAAAGTGTGGAAGGTGGAGAACATGAATATGGAAAATGTGAGGAAGGGTCTGAACTGTGAACACAGCTCAGCCTACAGAGGATGTGAAGTGAGTAACAGGCCTGGGGAGGGGCTCGTCGGCGAGTGCCTGGTGACCCAGTTTCTACCCATGGGGCCTGGTTGGGCTCAGCCTGAATAAGCAAAATGGGTTTCCTGGTGGCCCACCACCTGCAGGAGGGGCCATATGAGTCGGTGCATGACTCCATGGTGGGACCTTGGCGCTCTGACCCTGACTTACCAAAGCCGCTCTTGGGACATGGAACGTAACCTCTCTGGGTAGGGGGGGGGGCTGAGGTTGAGAGGTACCAGATCTAGTTGGGTTCACCTCGACGCACAACATGGGCTCTGGAACCGATCTCCTTGAGGGAGGCTGGACCTTGTTCCACTCTGGGGTTGCCCATGGTGAGAGGTGCTGAGCTGGTGTGGGTCTACTTGTAGCCCCTGACTTAGTGCCTGTGAGTTGGAGATTTCCCTAGTAGATGAGGGTGATTTCCTGCACCTTCGGGTGGGGGGACGGGCTCTGACGTTGTTTGTGCCTATACTCTGAACGACAGTTCAGAGTATCTGGCCTTCTTGGAGTCCTTGGAGCTAAGATGGTTTCTGGGGGCCGTCCTGTCCCCCGTCGACTCCTCCCAGGCAGACACAGCCAAACTGGTTGGTCCATTGCTTGGTGGGAAACCGTTCACTGGAACTCCTCAGACTGATGAAGAGAGAGGGCGAAACGTTTCTATAAAAAATAAACTGTCCAGATGACCCGACTGAGAATTATTGGATATTGATCGAAGGATTCAAGGTCAGCGCTTTCTTACAGTTTTCATGTCAAGTTTGTTCATCGCAGCGTTTTATATGTTTTCATGTTGATGGTTCCAAACCTGGAAACATCATAAAGTCATAAACGAACATGTTTACCTTCCTCCGCAGGTCTTGCAGCACAGCAGGATCATTCAGGTCCACAGAGGAGACTTTAATCAGCTTCAGTTTCAGCACAGGGAGTACAACTGTCAATTTAAGGGAAAAGTGACTTTTTAGTTCAATGATATGTTGAATTTGAATGAAACTCTTCTGATGTCACTGTTTTCTAAATTAAATGTCTTGATGTGGGTTTGTTGAATCATCATTTTCATCATCAGTACATTAAGGAGGTGGAACACCTGGAGAGCTGGTACAAGGAGAATAACCTTCACATCAATGTGAAGAAGACAAAGGAGATGATTGTGGACTTCAGAAGGAACAAACACACCCACACCCCACTGAACATAAGAGGATCTGCAGTGGAAGTGGTCTCCAGCTACAAATACTTGGGTGTACACATGAATGATAACCTCAGCTGGAGCAACAACACCACCAGCCTGATCAAGAAAGGTCATCAGAGACTCTACTTCCTCAGACGGCTGAGACGAGCTGGTCTGAGCAGCCCAGTCCTCACCTCCTTCTACAGGTGTGCAGTGGAGAGCATCCTGTGCTCCAGCATCAACGTGTGGCATGGAGGCTGCACAGCTGGTCTGGCCCCATCATATTTATGTGATCTTATTAATATCTACACTCCTGTAAGAGCACTCCGGTCTACCAACCAGTTTCTCTTAGATGTCCCCAGATCCAAAATGAAATCCAGAGGTGATCGGGCTTTTGCGGTTGCTGCTCCAAAACTGTGGAACAGTTTACCTGAGAAAGTAAAGAGCGCTCAGACTGTTGACACTTTTAAATCTTCACTTAAGACTCATCTCTTTTACTTGGCATTTGATCCTCGCAGAATGTGAGATCAAATTTTGAGCAGATTTTATTGTTGTTGCATTTACTGATAGCTTTATTATGTTTAGTGGCACTAGATGCATTTTACTCTGTTTTTATTTTTTTTAACTGTAAAGCACTTTGGTCGACTTTGGTTGTTTTTATGTGCTATATAAATAAAATTGACATTGACATTGACATTGACAGCTGCAGAAAGGAAAGCTCTACAGAGAGTGGTGAAGGCTGCACAGAAGATGTTGGAGTCAGTCTCCCCACCATCACAGACATTTACACCTCCAGATGCAGGAAGAGAGCCACCTGCATCATGAAGGACCACACTCACCCAGCACACACACTTTTTGACCCGCTCCCCTCAGGAAGGAGGTTGAGGAGCATTAAGACTGTTCTTACGACAACATTGTAATTTCTGACCACGCGCCATGTTGTCTGGTTTATAAAGATGATAAATTAAAGAGAGACCCTCCAAGATGGCAGTTTCAACATAAATGGTTACAAGATGAAAACTTTGTGAAATATTTAGGGAAACAAAATTTTTCAAATTAATACTACAGAAACAACAGCATGTACAAAATGGGAAGCATTTAAGGCCTTCCTTAGAGGACATACTATTAGTTATACAGGGTCTAAAACAAAACAAATTAAAAAAACTAGAATACAATTGGAAGATAAAATAAAAGTAATCCAAGTTAAAATAAACAAGAAAATGACCCACAACTAGAAAAGGAATTATTGATTTTGAGAGCAGAATATGACAAATATTCAGCTTCTAGAGCTGCATCGTCTTTTGCGACTCAGGCAAACATTTTATGAACAGGGAGACAAAACAGGAAAGTTAATAGCATGGCAAATAAAACAGTTACAAACTAAACAACCAATCACATCTGTTATATTAAATGAACAAATTTTGCAAGATCCCCAAGAAATTAATGCAGCATTTGAGAATTACTATGAGGAATTGTATAAAGCACAAATAAGCATCAAATCAGAAAATATAAATCAATATTTGACAAATTTAAATATACCTAAATTCTCGGAGGAATATAAGGACAACTTGAATCTAGAAATTACAAAAAAAAAAAAGTTAGGACAAGCCATTGACAATATGAAATCAGGGAAAAGAGCAGGACCAGACAGCCTCCCAATAGATTTATATAAGACTTTTAAAGACAAACTTTTGACCCCATTATTAGATATGTTTAAAGAAATTTTCAGCTCAGACTATCTCCCCCCATTAATAAATGCTGCCATGATTATCCTTTTACCGAAGCCAGACAGACCTCCAAATAAATGTGAAAACTTTAGGCCAATTAGTTTACTAAATTCTGATCTGAAAATAATCTCCAAGCTGCTAGCACGTTTACAAAAGGTCTTACCAAGTACAATTGGCCGAGATCAAAATGGATTTATTTTGGGGAGGCAAGGTTTTCATAACGTGAGGCGAGTATGGAGTTAGATTTGTTTCACAATTATTCAATCAAAAAAATTATAATGTCAAACAAAAAAGTAGTAATCAATCAAAAAAGTAGTATTCAATCAATCAAAGAAAAGTCTAAGTTTTTTTTTTGATTGAAGCTCCTGTTTTTTGGTTGAGTAAATTTTTTTTGAATGAAGCCTGTTAGATTTGTCTCAAAATTATTCAATCAAGACCACTAGGGGGCAGTCGAACAAAAAAGAGGTCTTGACGCAGCATATCTGTACTTCTGGTTCCGGGTCGATTCTCCCTCGATGTCTGAAACTTCACGGAATTTCATTCATTCAACCTTTATTTATAGAGGTTGAATTACAAGATATAGCTTAAGGTAAGGTTAATAAACTCTGTATTTACGTGTTTGTTAGTTGTGGTTTACAACGTTATCCATCATTGCAGCAACTTTAGCCACAGTAGCTAACGCTGCCTGTCAGTGATGTAATGCTTAAACGTTTACTTTCTGTATTTTACGTTAATAAAAACAGTATTTATGTGTTAGTTGGCTGTGATAACATTATCCATCATTATCATGCTATCATGCAAAGTAACCAGCTAGCTGCCACAGGTAGCTAAACTCTACAGAGCTGCTGTCTGTCAGCAATGTTGTTTTTTAAATGCCTTAATATTCTAGAACATTCTAAACAGATAAACTAAAGGGTCAACGTTTATAGTCTCACTCTTTGTCTGTTGTACAATCTGTACATTATCTTTATTTTGCTCTGTAGGCCAAGATACATTTAAATATTTTCATAAAGTTATGGAAACCAGTTATCATTATAGACCATTTTAGTCCTTTCTGCTGAATTGTTCAAAATTAGTTCTAATTTCAGTTTGTTGTAGGTCTCAGTTCTGGATGGATCTGATGAATTATCTAAGGGAGAAGAACCGAGGACCTGGACCTCCATGAACAATGGATGTGGCAATCATCCTCCCAGCAAGAAATTATTCATCATCCTTTGCAGCTGTACACATTTTGGTCACATTAATCCCACATCCACCAACAGTTGTCAACATTCATCTGAAAAAATTCAAAAACATCTCTCTACATACAGAAAGTAAACGTTTAAGCATTACATCACTGACAGGCAACGTTAGCTACTGTGGCTAAAGTTGCTGCAATGATGGATAACATTGTAAACCACAACTAACAAACACATAAATACAGAGTTTATTAACCTTACCTTAAGCTATATCTTGTAATTTAACCTCTATAAATAAAGGTTGAATGAATGAAATTCCGTGAAGTTTCAGACATCGAGGGAGAATCGACCCGGAACCAGAAGTACAGATATGCTGCGTCAAGACCTCTTTTTTGTTCGACTGCCCCTAGTGGTCTTGATTGAATAATTTTGAGACAAATCTAACAGGCCTCATTCAAAAAAAAAATTACTCAACCAAAAAACAGGAGCTTCAATCAAAAAAAGTTACTCAACCAAAAAACAGGAGCTTCAATAAAAAAAGAAGACTTTTCTTTGATTAATTGAATACTATTTTTTTTTATTGAATACTGCTTTTTTTGATTGAATACTACTTTTTTTTGATTGATTACTACTTTTTTTGATTGAATACTGCTTTTTTTTGATTGATTACTACTTTTTTTGTTTGACATTATAATTTTTTGATTGAATTATTGTGAAACAAATTTAACTCCATAGACGAGTATTAAAGGTTCAGTATGTAACATTTTTTATAAACATATTTCTTCACTCTGCCCTTATCTCCTGATACATTGATCTTTGACATGTAATCTCTCAAAAAAACTATAGTCCTCTGGCGTCTCCCGGTGGTAATAAAAGCATTTATAAAAAGCCAAGAGCGCCCCGCGGTTAAAACAGAGTTTACTACCAGCCAATAAAAACAGAGCTTCTTACTTTTCACCCCCTAACCCACGCCCCCCCTCCCCAACCCACGCCCCCGCCTGTCAGCCTGCAGCGAGCCCCGCAGCGGCCGCGCAGGTTCTTGTTGAAATAATTTCAAAGCGATGCAAAACTGTTTTGTATGTGACACAAATGTATTAAATATCCCTTCTTCATCCCTGCTCTGAACTTTTATTTTGTTTTTTTTGCCAAAAGTCAAGTGATCGCTTCTTCCCCTCCAGACCTGCACTGACAGATATGAGGAAGTGGATCAATTTGTCACGAGCGAATTAAATCATGTCCAACGTGGCTGTGTGAAGCTCTGCAGGTTTCAGGGTGTTTTTGTTTTGCTGGACCAGTGGTCCATGTTTTTATTTTATTTTTTAGAAGGTTTTATTAACACATAATCACAGAACATTGCAGCGCAGAAACGGGACATGTAGAGGAGGCGGAGCATTCCAGGCTGCAGCGCGAGTGAGGTGGAGCTGAGTCATATATGGCTCTGAGTGAGGAGGGACCAGAAACGTGTCTCTGTTCAAAATGTTTCTAAGTGCCAGCGTGTTAAAAAGCTGCATACTGAGCCTTTAAACATAATTCACTATAATAAAGGATCCTTAGCCTCTGCTCTTTTATCATTAGATGCCAAAAAGGCGTTCGATAGGGTCGACTGAGAATATCTCTTTCAGGTAATGGAAAATTTAACTGTGGAAATAACTTTGTAAAATGGGTCAAAATATTATACAATAATCCCTCAGCTGAAATAATAACTAACAGAAATATATCTAAGCCAATAAAGATCAACAGAGGCTGCAGACAGGGCTGCCCATTGTCACCTTTATTGTTCACTCTGGCAATAGAGCCATTTGCTATTGCAATTCGCTCACAACCTCAACTTAGTGGAATCACTGTTGGACCTACAGAACACAGGATTTCCCTGTTTGCGGACGACGTGATTTTATTCATATCAAAATTAAGTCGATCAATATAAATTATATTGGAAATAATTAAATTATATAGTGAGATATAATAATAATAATAATGAATTTAATTTACAACACACTTTTCATTAATGAAAATCTCAAAGTGCTACAAAGTGCAACAAAATTAAAGGTCAAATAAAACATGTGATAAAACAAATAAAATCAATAACAGCATCTACTGTACTAAGATCAAAGATAGAATCATGAGGAGGCAGAGTAGGCTCGCTTAAAAAGAAAGGTCTTCACTAATGTCATAAGCAAATCTGCATCAGTCATTCAAACCTTTTTATCTGACTACGGACTGTGCGATGTGTGGCGTGCTCTAAACCCTGATAAGAGAGAGTACTCATATTTTTCACACGTACACAAAACTTATTCAAGAATTGATTACTTTATCACAGATATTAGATACTTAAATCAGATCTGCTCCTGTGATTACCAGAGCATAGTAATTTCAGATCACGCCCCACTCACTATGTCCCTATCTCTTCCTCACTTTTCCCCAAGAACTGGACAGTGGCGTTTTAATTCAACCTTGCTCTCGGATGAAAACTTTCTAAAGTTTATTCAGGATGAGATACATTTTTTTTTGCTACTAATTCCTCCCAAGAGATTTCTAGCCTCATAGTATGGGATGCTTTTAAGGCCTATATCAGAGGCCAGATTATTGCCTACTCAGCAAAAATAAAAAAACAGTCTACTAATGAACAGAATAACCTAATGCAACAAATCAAAGAGATTGACATAAAATATGCACACAATCAATGTCCGGAACTTTTGAAAAAGCGTATTGAACTTAAAACGAGGCTTGACCTACTAACAACACATTCAGCTGAACGTTTTCTCTTGCATGACAGATTCAAATTCTATGTACATGGCGACAAACCTGATAAACTATTAGCAACCATGCTTAAGGGCTCTAGGGCAAGGCAAACTATTCCTAAACTTCGAAAACAAGACGGCAATACAATCACAGATCATGAAAAAATTAATGATGCATTCAGAGACTTCTACTCGGAGTTATACAGCTCACAATTACAAACCAATCCTAAAAAGATTGATGATTTCTTAGCTAAACTTCACATCCCTGTCATCTCACCTGAACTCAAAAACAGGTTAGATGAACCCATCTCCCAGTCAGAAGTCTCACTAGCAATAGCTTCAATGCAGTCTGGCAAAACTCCAGGTCCAGATGGTTTTCCCTCTGAATTTTTTAAAAAAATTTCAGTCCTACTATCTGCTCAGCTTAGTTCCACCCTTACTGAATGCTTTGAACAAGGATCCCTCCCTCAGTCATTTTATGAAGCCTGTATCACACTACTTGTAAAAAAAGGAAAAGATCCAATGGAATGCACCTCATACAGACCTATCTCTCTCTTGAATACAGATGTTAAAATTTTAGCTAAGATTCTTGCCCGTAGGCTCGAAACCGTCTTACCATCTGTTATTTCAAAAGACCAAACAGGTTTCATTAAAGACCGACATTCATATTTTAATATACGTAGGTTGCTTAACATAGTTTATTCAAGTCCCACAGTCTCGGATGAGTGTGTTGTTTCTATTGACGCTGAAAAGGCCTTTGATCGGGTTGAATTTGACTATCTTTTTGCAGCTCTTAGTAAATTTGGTTTTGGAGGAAAATTCATTCATTGGATTAAATTATTGTACCATCAGCCATCTGCTACAGTACGTACTAATTCTCAAACCTCAAAACCATTTAAATTACAAAGAGGCACCCGCCAAGGCTGTCCTCTTAGCCCCTTGCTTTTTGATCTAGCCATAGAGCCCCTCGCTATTGCACTACGAACCAGTAAGGAGATATCCGGCATCTGGAGAAATGACATGGAACATAAGGTGTCACTTTACGCTGATGACCTTTTACTTTTTATTTCCAAGCCATCAACTTCATTGCCTTTTGCCCTCAACTTGTTTACCCAATTCGGCCAGATCTCCGGGTATAAATTAAACCTTACCAAAAGTGAGCTTTTCCCTTTAAGTAATAAAGTAAATATATCAGACTTTACTAATTTGCCGTTCAGAATTGAAAGACAAAAAATTACATATCTGGGTGTCACAGTGACAAAAAAACATAAAAACTTGTTCAAAGAAAATCTGACTCCACTGTTGAACCAAGTGAAAAGATCCCTCACAAAATGGACGCCACTTTCCATGTCCTTGGTAGGACGTATAAACTCAATTAAAATGACTATACTACCCAAATTTTTATATGTTTTTCAGGCACTACCTATTTTTATTCCTAATATATTTTTCAACGAGCTGGATTCAATTTTTTCATCCTACATATGGAGGAATAAACGTCCAAGGCTTAATAAGATGAATCTTCAAAAACCTAAAGAGGAGGGGGGTTTTGGTCTTCCTAACTTTCGGTTTTATTATTGGGCTGCTAACCTCAGATGCTTAGTGCACTGGTATTTTTACCATAACCTGAGTAATTCCCCTGATTGGGTGACTATGGAATTACACAACAACAATAATATATCTCTACCAGCTATGCTTTGTGCTCCACTTTCACTCTCCTCACCCAACTCCATTTTGAATCCTGTAGTGAAACATTCACTAAAAATATGGGGCCAGTTTAGAAAACATTTTAAACTTAAGGATTTTTCCCCTCTAAGCCCCATTGCACCTAACCATTTGTTTAAACCTTCTCTTCAGGATGGGGTGTTTCTGGGATGGCACAGGAGCGGTCTTACTCATTTTAAGGACCTTTTCATTGAGAAGAAATTGGCATCATTTGAACAACTTAGCAATAAGTATGGTCTACCACAATCCCATTTTTTCAGATATTTACAAATGTTACATATCCTGAGGAAGCTGCCAATGCTGACACCTTTTAGTTCTTATGTATGTTGACTGCAGTCATGCTTTTGTTGGTTAATTAGTCTGATTGTGATCAGGCTTGTGTGTGTTCAGCCAGGAACACCTGAGAGCCACGCCTATATATACTTCAAGTTGACTGTGCTTGAATGCGGAGTGTTGTGAGCTCAGAGTTTGGTTGCTTTATTGCTGAGCTGTTTGAGTACTGTTTGGGTACTGTTTGAGTACTGTTTGGGTACTGTGGGGTGTTCTCCGCCCGCCCCTGCCTGTCTTGAAGTCTGATCTTCTGTTTAGAAGGTTCTGGGTGAGTAATTACTAGCTCATGTTTGGTCTTGACTGCTAGATGCACTTAAAGAGTGGCTACTAGCTCATGTTTGGTCTTGACTGCTAGTTGCATTTGTGTCAGCTCATTTGCTTGTGGAGTTTGACTGTGCTTACTGCACTTAGGAATGTTTGCTCACCTTTTGACTTTTGTTGTGCTTAGTGCACTGGGTAGCTGAAGGCTGCATTGATGACATTAGGATCCTGCTAATGCTAATGATAATTGATATCAGAGATGCTGACCTGTGTGGTTAGTTTAAGTTGGTTTAACCAGGACCATTTTTGAGCTTGGAGCTGTTTGGAGCATTTTTGGAGTTTGGAGCTGTTTGGAGTTTTTTGTTTGTTTGCCTAATGACAGAGTGAGATCGGTAGTCCAGTTATATCGTTTTTCTTTTACCCCTAGGGTCCCCTTTTGGTCAGGTAGTCCGTCTCCAGATAGGCTGCGACGGCCCTGTTTTTATGGGTTGGGCCGACGCTGGGGACGTTATATTCTTTTTGGCTGACTCACTCTTGTCCACCAATTATTTGTACTTTTGTCTGTCTATTTTTGCTCCCTTTTTGTTGCCCTGTGCCAGAAGACGGTGCACTCCGCACCTGGAGGGAGGAGTCGGGCAGTTTTCAATAAAGCTTTTTATTTTTACATTCTGCCTTCTTGTGTCCTTTGTCCATTTAATGTGTTCGGCCTGAGCCAGCCGTAACATATTTTGGGCGCCTCGTCCGGGATCTTGAATCCTTTTTGACTCCTTGTCTGGATCTTGGATCTTCTCCTTTTGCTCCTTGTCTGGATCTTGAATCCTTTTTGACTCCTTGTCTGGATCTTGGATCCTTTTTCTCCTTTTGCTCCTTGTCTGGATCTTGAATCCTTTTTGAGTCCTTGTATGGATTTTTGAGACATTGTCTGCATTTTTGAGCCCGCGTTTGGATCTTTGAGCTGTTGTGATCCTTGTTGGGTTAATTAAATAAACCTGCTGTTGGTTTGACTCGTAGGCGGGTCCAGCGCTGTGCATGTTTGTGGAAATCTGGTTTTGAGCAGACATTGAGATTTTTGTGCTTAAAATATTGAGAGTGTGGTGAAGTCTTTTGAAGCCAAGTGTTTTTGGACAGCAGTTAATAGAATTAACTGCTCCTTTTTACATTTGGTGTGTGACAGCTGTGTGCTGTAGTTTGCACTCTCTCTGGAGCTGACAGGACCAGCTCTGGAGCTGACAGGACCAGCTCCTGGTTGCTGATTGAGCTGAAACACGCAGCTGTGTGTGTTTTTGGATTGTGCTGCTTTCAAATGCAGCTGGGATTTTTTTGCTGTTGTTTACAGTGAAAGTCATTAGAAGAGGGGTACAGCTTAAAAGCTGTTGTGTTCACATCATGGCATTCAATTTGAAGAGGTTTCTTGAACAGCCCACAGTGCAGGTCTTTGCTGACTGCACTATAGAACAAATGTTGAGTGTGGCAGAACACTTCAACATTGATATAAGAAGCCGCATTCATGAAAAACATTTTAAAGGTGAACTGTTGACTAAATTATTTATGCTTGACATTTTTCCTGAGGTAAATGATACAGAGCGTCTAAAGGAAAAGGAAAATGAAGCTGCTTTAAAAAGAAAACACGATGAACAAATAAGGAAAGAAAAAGAGCTTATTTTAGAGCAGTTCGAAATTAAAAAAAGAAACTTAATGATTAAACACCAAGCTCTCTTGAAAGAACAAGAG
>JBBPBX010035646.1:0-19305 GCA_038048925.1 Garcialebias charrua
TGTGTGGTCAGTCAGACACTTTAGACATTACCTGAGTTGCAATCCTTTCACCATTATTACTGATCATCGTCCTTTGCTTAGTTTAAGGAAAATGGACATTACGCATGACCCTACAGGACGCAGGGGTCGTTGGGCATTGGAGCTCGATCCGTATCAATGGACAATCACTCACAAAGAGGGTAAGAAACACACAAATGCAGATGCCATGTCACGGATACCATTGGGACAGGACTCTATTGAGATGACAAGTACGACGCTACCTGATGCTCACTCTTCGCCTAGTGATACAGGAAAATCTGTCTCACTGTCTGAGGTGAGGGGTAATGATGAGGGGTCATGCTCGACCCCTGAACATTTAGAGAGGACCAATATTGTACCAAAAGTTTGTTGTGTGGACACTGATAGGACACATGTGAATGTGGGGTTTGACACATTACAACAGACATTATCTGCCCATAACGTGGACATTGTAAATGCACAACTTGCTGATCCTGTTCTCTGGGAAGTGCATAATTGGGTTAAAAACAAGAAACGTCCCTACCTCAGACAGGTAAAAGGTAAAATGCAGAGGAAACTATGGTGGCAGTTTCATAACTTGTTGCTATGTAATAACTTGCTGTGTCGCAAAGGTCAAAGAACGCCTGGGAAACCTGAGGTTTATCAAGTGTTAATTCCAGTGGCACTGGTTACAGAGACAATGCAATTTTTTCATGGTAATCCATGTTCTGGTCATTACAGTGCTGAACGAACATTTAAGAAAGCATTGACAGTGTGTTATTGGCCAGGAATGAGATCTGATATTGAGCAGTTCTGTAACTTGTGTAAGACATGTGAAGCTTTTAGGAGGGTTGTACCAAAGCACAGAGCTCCTTTACAATCTATTCAGACTGAAAGACCATTTCAGCTGGTCTGTACGGACATTACCGAACTGCCAGTCACATCTGTGGGAAACAGATATGTGCTTGTGGTACAGGACCATTTCACCAAGTATGTGAATGCATATGCTATGGTTGATCAAAGGGCTGCCACAGTAGCACAGTTACTCTGTGAAAGGTATATCCCTGAACATGGTGTCCCTGAGGAACTGTTGTCGGATCAGGGACGACAATATGAGTCAGAAATTATACAAAACATTTGTCAGAAACTACAGATGACAAAGAAAAGGACCTCCCCATATCACCCAAGAGGGAATGGTATGGTGGAGAGATTTAACAGGACTTTGAAAGAACAGTTGGCTCGACTCATCCAGGACTATGGAGGTGAGTGGGACCACTATCTTCCTGCTGTGGTGCTTTCATTCAACTCTACGCCACACTCGAGCACAGGGTATTCTCCTTATTTCCTTGTGCATGGCAGAGAGCCCAGACTACCGGCTACTGTTCATGTTTCATCGCCGACAGTTTCTGATAGTCCGACTAACTATGGTGCAGAACTGGCTCGACGGATGGACGCTGCTTTTGAGACTGTTTTTCTACATCGTGAAGAACAGAGACAAAAACGAGAATACTACTACAACAAGGACACAAGGTTCAGGCCATACGTTTGTGGTGATCTGGTATGGATGGATGATCCCACCACACAACGACAGAAGCTTGCTCCAAACTGGACTGGACCATATAAGGTTGTATCTGTGGACGACAAAGGGCTCCTTTACAAGCTGGTGGATGTGCAACATCCTCAGGCTGCGACCAAGGTCATCCACTATGATCGGTTGAAACCTTATCGTGGTTCCACAGACACATTAACAATGGAGGGCAATCAATCTGTCCCAATGCCAAACATGAACACGCTGCCGAAGTACACAGCTTGTCTGGCTCATTGCCCTTGATCTTTGGCCAAACAGCGCAGACAGCAGAAACTGCGAGGTCATTTACACTTTCACCAAGGAGACAAACTGGACCAGTCTCTCAGCAGCCAGCGCAAACACCTCTTAGCTTGCCGCCCATTGAGGGTGCAGTTGTCACCAGGTGTGGGCGCATTGTTCGGAAGCCACGACGATTGTTGGCGTAACAAAGTAAAAACAAAAAAAACAAAAAAACTGTTCTATATGTGGACTTTGTTGTAAGTTTTATTGTTCTGAGATGGTGTTTGGGGAAGATTATTTATTTTCTCCTATGGTTACTATGGTTACCTTATTTTGAAATGAGGACATTTCATTTAAAGAGAGGGAAGTATGCAAGATGATTTATTTTGATGTAAGGTGATTTATTCGGACATTTCAATGGGTATGGTGAAACTACATGGGCAGTTATGCATTTACGTTACTGTGTCTTTAAGAGACTTCTTCTTCGGGGGGTTTTGTGTGGTGTTCAGGTTAAGCGGGCGAAACAGCCGCAGACGCGGGCTACGTTCATGAGGGAATGACGTTGTAATGAAGAGCTGAATAAAGTTCGTACAGCCAAGCTATTCCCTTTCAGCGTGGTTACTCCTTCTCCACCCCACGACCTTCGGAGGTGTTTGTAACACTTCTCCACCCCATACGGCAGTGTTACAGCTCTAAACATCTTCTGCAGCTAA
Source organism: Garcialebias charrua (assembly GCA_038048925.1). Taxonomy (NCBI): domain Eukaryota; kingdom Metazoa; phylum Chordata; class Actinopteri; order Cyprinodontiformes; family Rivulidae; genus Garcialebias; species Garcialebias charrua. The sequence continues at coordinate 2,518 of JBBPBX010035646.1, forward strand.
CAGTAAATGACCACCAAATAATTATGCTATGTAAGTTTCAAGAAAATCCGCGGTGTGGTTTATGAGTTATCTTGCTAAAAAAACAGCTAACAATACAGCTAATGTAGCTACATCCAAAGCAGGAGGCGGCAGCGACAGAGTCAGTCCGACCAGAGGAGGCTTTTTTCGGACACGTGAGCTAGAAACGGTCTGGAAGTGGTCCCCTAGTGGACAAAAGTGGTACTGCACCATTTTTTGGCCAAAATGAAAAACGGCGATATCAGAGCCTAAAATGGGTCTAAAAATATGGGGAAAAAAATCCATAAATAACACGCTTCGGCGTATAACACGCAGGACATTCAAATGAGTAAAAAAACTGCGTGTTATAGCCCGGTTTTTACGGTATAAACACAGAACTTCGCAGCGGCTGCGACAGGACATGTAGTGGAGGCGGAGCTAAGAAAGCAGAGCTGAATTTCAGCGAGAGCAAGGGGGAGCAGAGCCATATATGGCTCTGAGGGGGAGGGATCAGAATGCTTTCCCTGTTGAAAATTTTTCTAATGCTACGTTCACACCGAACGCGTTTTGAGCGGACAAAAAGTGCGAAACGCCTAAAGGTGGACGCACTGGACGCACTGGTGTTCAGACCGGAACGAGAAGCAACAGCGGCGGCGGGGTGTGGGAGGAGTTTACGAATCAAAATTTACCCGATATCCCGACTTCCTCACTGACACTCCGCCAGGCAAGGTCCTTTTTATTTCGGTCTCTGTACAACACACAGCAACAATGAGTTTTCCTCCATACTTGAACACGAATTTGCGGGTTGTTTCTGTGTCTCACAAACAATACGTCACACTTGTGCAACATCCGTCCCCTCGTTACCGCGTCACATAGCTGACTCTCCCCGATTGGTTGTCAAGACGCATTGAGCGGCGAAAGTTCAGCTTTTTCAAGTCGAGCGGCGGCGGCTGCCGCGGGCACCGCATGCACGGAAAACGCTCTGCCGCCCCTTCCGCACCGCTCAAAACGGACGTGACGCGACGCACGACCCCTAGAGGCGCGTCCCCCATTGACTTTGCATGTAAACCGGCCGCTCCTGCAGCTCAAAACGCGTTCGGTGTGAACGTACCATAAGTGCTGCGTTCTACAGAAACTGCAGACTGCACCTTTAAGCTTGAAATGAGCAAAACAATACTGAAATCTTAAGAAGTGCATAATTTGAAATCCAATGATGGGCGTTTAAAAGGCAGACAAAAAGAAAGGTAAACTGTCTGTGGAACGGGGCTACTTTTAACAAAATTCAGTCAGGTCATCTGGATTCTTTTTGTTGTTTCGTCCTTCATCCAATGGACTTCATCAGTCCGAGGAGCCACAACAAACTTAGTCCCACAAGCAGCACACTCACATAGTTGACCAACTAGATTTGCTGGTGATAAGATGGTTTCTGGGGCCTGCCCTCTCCCCCGTCGTCTCCTCTGAGACAGCCATAGGCAAAGTGGTTCAAAACATCAAAGTTCATGCTCAGTAATCCAGGTAACAAGCGAAATGTGCTGATTGTGTTTACTGTAGTTCCTTGGCCTGATGAAGTCCTTTGGATGAAGGATGAAACTTCTCAACCAAAAAAAGTACCAGTAACTGTCCAGATGACCTGACTGAATGTTGGATTTTTTACCTGGATTATTGAGCATGCATTTTGATGAGGCTACTTTTAGTTCTTCTGGGGTTTTGTCTTGTTTTTTTGTTTTTTTGCATTTACCTTGAAATTTTTGTAATAATTTAACACAAAGGTTGGAAGAAGCAGGGTTGTTTTTTACAGTTTGTTTCAAAGTGAATTTGTTTTGTTTTTACATAACTTCAATACATTACATTAACTTTCACCTTTTGTATTTGGTTTTCCACGCAACTGCCTTGCTGGAGGGCTGTCGGAGTACGGATGGGAACAACTCAAGCAACTGACACATTCTTTCATGGATCCCCTCCCAGTCATTCTGCTGGTGTGCTGCACAGCTAAGGAAATAAACACAATATACAGTATATATTTGTCTTAAATAAGTCTTTAAATGCAGGAATCTTGATGGCTCTATGAAATGTTTATGTTTATTAAATTTGTTCATTTTTTTTACAAAAGAAACAATACAAGACAATCCCATAAATGATAATGTACAAAATATAAAAAAATGAAAGGTAGCAGAAAGAAGAATAAATCTTATTATATCTGCCCCTTTTTTCCAACAATCAGATTAAACAATAATAATCTTCAACCAACAGTACAAAATGACTAACTCTTTCTAATTTTCTAACTAATACAATACACATTACGCTATTTCATATATATTTTTTAACACATTCGTTTTGATCATTTTCTTAAATGTAAACATTGACTTGGCATTTTTAACTACATTCTCCAAGCCATTCCATAATCTAATTCCCTGGATTGAGGTAGAACGTCCCTTCAAACTAGTTCTGAATTGTGGTTTTACAAACATCTCTGTCCCCTTACGATTATAACAACTTTGTCAGCACTTTCCTGATGTTGTCACTAACTGTCCTACGTAGTAAACTGAAAAATCAAATGCATAAAACTACAAGATGGCATAGAAGTCTGATACGATGTACTTTGTACCATTAACAGTAAAAATCTGCCCTGGTTCGAATTTTTCTGCTATTTCAAATGCAAAGTCAGTTTGGAAGATACTATATGGGTTCACGAAGGACAAACAAAATTGTACAGTTACATAAGTGGTCTGTAATTTTGCTCATCTGGTTCCCTTAATCTGCACATTCATGTGGAAAAACGTCTTGGCTTTCCATACATTTTTTATTTTATTTTTTACTTTGGAGGATGTTTGATTTTTTTCTTTGCACGTCTTTTTGAACTTCAGAAATAGGACTTGAGCAGGCAGAAGTCCGGTCATGTTACATATCACCAGTAGCCCTGACACAAGAAAGCTAGTAGTGATTTGATGGCCTAGTTAACAATATCACCTCCAATATTGTAGCTATTTTCATAAAATAAAAATTTATTTTTAATTTAACACTTAAATAGAGCTTATCTATTATCTTATCTATAGCTATCTATATCTATATCTATATAGCTTATCTATAGAGCTTATCTATATCTATGTTTACATTTACACTACTTTTTATATCTACACTACTGCTGACATTTTTTTTACTAGCCTTATTGCATATGCCACTTTACCTACCAATATCAACTACCTCATATATACATATACTGTGTACATAAACTTCATATGCTGCTTTGTCACTCTATTACAAATGTCAATGCCAGAACTTTCATTTTATTTTATAGATATACTTTTTACACTTTTATACTACTATGCAAAAAACTCAGGACAGTATTACACTTTTGTTATTTCATTTTATGCTTATGTTTATTAAATGTTTAGTGTTTTAGTGTTGGTGTAACTTTTCATACTTTCATACTACTACTATGCAAAAACTACTATGCAAAAACTCAGGACAGTATTACACTTTTATTATTTCATTTTATGCTTATGTTTATTAAATGTTTTAGTGTTTAAATGTTTACTGTTGCACCGAGGGACAGAGAGAAATGCAATTTCAATCCTGTGTATGTCCTGTACATATTGCAGTTTTGACAATAAAGTTGACTTTGACTTGATCTACTCCTGCCTCATATTTTGACACAAATCTGTTTTTAATTCTGAGCATGTTCTTCTCTTTCATTTGTTCTGAACTCAGTAAGTAAAGCATGCACACCCCTGGACTGACATTAGTGGTTCATCCTTTTCCATGAATCCCCACAGGAAGGGTCACCACTTCACTGCTGCTGAGGCTTTTATTTAGCACCACCTTGTGTTCCATAAACGAGTCAAGAGCCATATGGTTTATATTTTTTAAATGCTGCTATGCTATGCACATTGTATTATAACAAAAGACGCAGGCAACAACGAGAGAACAAAAATAAACGTCGTGGTGATGTGTTTTCCATCTGGTCCTGTCCCACATGTCGGCATTCACGTGATGGACTGATACCTAAGGAAAAGTTAAGATGGCGTACAGTGCCACCTAGTGTTTGAACTCAGTTATATATATATTTTTCCTGTAATTTTTTTATTTTCTCCATCCGATATGTTTAAAGTTTCATAAACTGGCAGAAGCAAATATAATAATAATAATAACTTTTATTTATAATGCACTTTACATCAGTAACATATCCCAACAATGTATGAAAAAGATAAAAATATAACAATATAACAAACAATATATAACAGTATAACAATATATAATATATATATACATGTACAGTATATATATAACAATATAACAAACAATATACAGTATAACAATATAACAAATAACAATGTATAACAAGATTAAAATCAGAACAAAATGCAGATAAAATACTCAAATAAAAACTGGGTGCAATAAAAACAAAAGCACAATTCAATTAATTAAAATGTCATCATAGCCATCAGTCAGTGCTCTGAAGTGTTGCTTCATGTGCAGCCTTGCTCTGCAGCCCAGTCTCTTTCTGTCACTTGTTCATTCTTCTCTTTTTTACACAAGCCCGGATTTTAGACAACACAAATCGTGTCTTGAGTGACTGCAGACCACTTCTCATTCTCAGGCTAGCAGCTCTCCTCTTTGCCCTTGATCCCTGAGGATGTTTCTTGAGATTTCTGGCAATAGATGCATTCAGTTCCTCCAGTAACAATGCATCAGAGTGGTCCAGGATTGCAGCCATCTCTGCTGGCAGGGAGGCATCAGTGAGGTAGGGCATGGGCTGGGCTTGGGCCACGTTTTTAAGGAGTTCCAAGAGGTTCTGGTACAGATGGGAGAGTCCAGCTAGGATGCCACGGAAAATCACCCACAAACGACTGACCATGCTGGTTAACACCATATTGAGTTCAATAAACTCCCCCAAATTCATGTGCTGCTTTGAAATCACAAAGGCTCTGCTGCAGTGATCCATCGTGCAGCCCATGAGCTTGCCGGCTTCCAGCACCTTGAGACAAATCCACTCCAGCATGGGTTGACTCGGAACCTTGCACTCGCCGGGCTTCATTTGATTTTTACTGGGACAAAGTGCAGCCAGGTCCTGAAGAGCAGCGCAGAGCTTCATGTTCTCCAGTCGGTTTACACTTTGTTTAACCTGCTTTAAAGCTTGTAGCGTCTTGCTGCCCCTTAACTGGTTGGTCATGTTGTACAGCAGCTCGTGTAAAATGTGGATCTCCGTCAGAATAATTGGACTGCGGATCAGCTCCAGCACCTTCTCATTTTCCAACAGCAGTTTTTTAACAACTGTAGCTGTTGCTGAAGTGAACTTTATGTGGACAGTTGAAGCCATGTCGCTGGGAAAAATGATGTTCACTCTGTTCCACGGCTCTCCCTCCATGGTTTCCTGCATGCCTGGAAAACGTGGAAGTCTGTCAGCCCAGTTTGCCATATCTTTTAGTTTAGTTTATTCATTCATTTTATAATAAAATACAAAACAATACAACATTATACAACAAATAAACACATAAATAAAATGAAGGGTAGCAGTAAGAAGAAAACAATCTTAATCTCTATCTCTGTAATGTACGGAAAACCGACATTTTAGACAGCTCAGCTAGCTAGCTGTGTACGTTAGCAGAAAAAAAAAAGCTGTGTACGTTAGCTCTTACCAGTAGTTAACTCGACACTTAGTGCACTGCTTCGCTTTCACAAAGTTCCCAAAGCGTTTTCTTTCCTTTAGGGAAGGCAAGAGGAGTTACGGTACTTCAGAAACAGGAGAAATACTTTTTCTTATGGCGATTAAAGCCCGGGAACGAAGTGGTCGCTATGGAAACCACACCGTTCAAACGGCTGAGATACTTTAAGTACTGTGGGAAATAAGGACACTCGTGTTTTACTGTCCTTTCCCTTTTTTTATTTTAAAATTTTTATTATCTATTTAGCGTTTATCATTTCTGTCTGTCTGTCCATTTATCTCGAGATAGATACCTATACATATATATATTCTGTTGTACATCCCTACTTAAACGTACAGTACAGTACAGTATTAGAAACGTTATCTCTGATGACTGTAGCCTACGACTGCGAAGTTCGAACGCAGCGTTGTCGCACCAAGTAGAGGCAGGTGTTAAAGCTGGGGTATGTAAGATTGTAATGTAGTCTAACTTCAAACAATATATATTTTAACATATTTCTTCACTCTGTCACTAGATTGATGTTAGAGAGGAAATCTCTGAAAAATATATATATATATTGTCCCCTTGCTTCTCCAGGTGGTAAAACAGTGGCGGCCGCCACTAGAGGGCGCTAGGGGCGCCGCTCCTCCTTGGAACTGCAGCTTTTCTTCTTCACCATTTGAATATATATATTTTTTTTTTATAAAAGTGAAATAATAAAATAAAAATATTTCGAAATGCATGCATATATGTTTTTAGTTGTGTAGGATAAATATTTTATGAGTAATGATTGTTTTGTTTGTTTCAAAAAACGTTTTCTGATTGTGAGTGACGTACTTCCGGTTTCCCCGCTCGGCGCCGCCTGGGGGCTTTTCCCATGCTTTTCCATTGAATCTAATTATAACTATCCGCCGCTAGCGGCCGTAGTTTATGTCCCATCAGTACAAAACTTTTGGACTGTACAGGTCGCATTTTCCCCCGCCCTCGAGCCTGGACTGTCTCTTATGCCACGGATCGACAGCACTTCCGGTTCGAGCGAGGAGGGGGGGAGCGGGGGATTCCCTCTGTTTACAGTCAGACCTGATCATCACACGGACAACTAGCGAGTAGCGACGTTGAAACAGCAGTAATTATTAATGGTGCCTCTACACAGGTAAGCAAGTAATAATTAGTGAGTTTAATAAATCGCTGAGCACACATGAGCAAAGTTTGAGCTGTTTTCATCTGTGTTCGGGACATGGTGGTGTGTGTGGGACGGTGGTTGTTGCAGTCAGTCACAGTAGCTAGTAGCTGTGCTCATGGTTGTGGTGTACTGTCTGCAACATTATAAAAGTTGCTACTTGCTAGTTATAAACCCGAATGTGTGAAGACGACTCCTGTCTGTTCATCTTCAGCTCATGAACTGTTTACTCCTCAGAGTGTCTGTCTGTGTTAGTTAACTTTTGTCTCGTTTCGTTTAGCAGCAGTTGCAAATTTTCTGATGAATAAATCTGAATGAATAAATAAACTTTAGTTTTAGTTTAGTTTAGTTAAACTTTAGTTTCATTATAAGTTGTGCTGTTGTTTCAAAGACACTAAACTTAAATAAATCAAGTAGCAGAAAGATTTAAGCATTAAATAGTTTGAAGGTTGAGCTCCATTCTCCCTGATGACCAGAAGAGCAAGCTCATTTCACAAGCATATGATGGTGCGAGTGTCATGAGAGGAGCCACAGGTGGTGTACAGAAGAAGATCCAAGATCTCTATGTAAATGCACACTACATTCACTGCTATGCTCACCAGCTTAATCTTATCATGCAGCAGGTGACTTCCCATATCTCAAAAGTGAATATTTTCTTCTCAGACCTGGCTGGATTCTCCGGCTTTTTTTCAAGATCGCCAAAGAGAACCAGTATTCTCGATGAAGTGGTGGCCCACAGAGTTCCAAGAGCAAGCACAGTGAGGTGGAACTTCCACAGCCGAGCTGTGAACACTGTTTTTGAACACAAAGAAAAACTGCTCCAGTGTTTTGAAACCATCAGGGACTCAGGACAGTTTGATCCTACCACTGTTAGAGAAGCTGGAGGCTTTGTGAGGCTGCTGGAGGATGATAGCTTCAGCTTTTTCCTGAAACTGTTCCATCTGGTCATGCCTCATGTGGACATTCTCTACAACCAACTCCAGAAGCGGACCATCGACTCAGTCTTTGTTCAGAGAATCATGCAGCAGTTCACAGACCACATTCAAAAAATCAGGTACCGGTAAATTGAAATTAATGTGTATGTTGTGCTGTTTAATATTACTGATACAGTATTTTGTTAATGTCTTATGATTGAACTACTTCACATTTCTTGTTATTTTACCTGGTGACTAAAATATGAACACTGTTCTCTTATGGTCCTGCAGAGACTCACTCCCTACTATTTGTGGAGAACACAGTGGCAGTGTATCCCAGATGGCCAAGAAACGCCGCACACTGGGCCCTGGTGAACGTCAGAGGATAGCTACAGAGGTGAGCAGCTAAATGCATGATGTGTCTTTTACCGTACAATGTTTTTCATCATATTAGTTCTGTATTTTGAAAAAGTGAGGAGCACTACATCTTTCTAATTACAATGTCAATTTGAATTGTTGCTATTAAATGTACACATATACTCATAAATTGTTAGATGTTAAATAATTAGAAAGCTGACTAGCCATTTCCCTATCCTCTTGAATACCAGGAAAAATAAATATTGTCCATGCCCAATATTTTATTATTCATATGGAAGAGAAAGGTGCCAAAACCCACCCTTTCATATTTAGCATAATTGAAAAGCACAAAATCAGTCAGAGAATCTTTATTGCCATTTGCACCACATGTGGTACATGTGATGAAACAAGATTATGTACACAGGGTCCCAGTTACATCCACCAATAAAATGTAAGAGAAAAACAGTAATAACATCTAAGATATGAACTAAGAAATACATCTACTAACAATACACTAAGCACTAATATCATAGAAAGCATTACTCCAAACAGCAGCACAAACATGAGTCTGTATGAGCAGATGGGCACGAATGAACACAGAAACATGAAACAGATCAGCAGCAACATGTGATACTGTAGGTACTTTATTTTTGTACCTTTATTGCATGCTTTAGTATTTTTTTTGTTTGTTCTTTGTTGTTTTAGTGAGTTAAATTGTTGGTTCTCAATCTGAGCATTTCATTGTACTGTTGGCCTAGTTTTAATCTGCATTTGATAAATAAACACCAGAAAAACTTGAAACGTTATTTTTTCATTTTTGAGAAAATAGCCCCCCCTGGTGGTTAACTGAGGAACCGCCACTGGTGGTAAATAAGCATTTCTAAAAAGAAAAAGTGACCCGCCATTTTCCAGCCAATAAAAACAAAGTTTGTAACCAGCCAATAAAAACTGAGCTTGAATTTGAATCAGCCAATAAAAACAGAGCTTGAATTCAAATTTCAACAGACCACAAGGGGGCAGAGCCATATATGGCTCTGAGGGGGAGGGATCAGAATGCTTTGCTTGTTGAAATTTTTTCTAAGTGCTGCTGTTCTACAGAAACTGCAGACTGAACCTTTAAAGCTGGGGTATGTAAGATTGTAATGTAGTCTGTAACTTTTCAAACAATATATATTTTAACATATTTCTTCACTCTGTCACTAGATTGATGTTAGAGAGGTAATCTCTGAAAAAACTAAAAAAAAATATTGTCCCCTTGCTTCTCCAGGTGGTAAATAAGCATTTCTAAAAAGAAAAAGTGACCCGCCATTTTCCAGCCAATAAAAACAAAGTTTGTAACCAGCCAATAAAAACCGAGCTTGAATTTGAATCAGCCAATAAAAACAGAGCTTGAATTCAAATTTCAACAGACCACAAGGGGGCAGAGCCATATATGGCTCTGAGGGGGAGGGATCAGAATGCTTTGCTTGTTGAAATTTTTTCTAAGTGCTGCTGTTCTACAGAAACTGCAGACTGAACCTAGCCTGGTTGTAACCAGACCCTGTCCTTGAAATGAGAATTGAGCGGAGCTGTGCAGGAAGGCGAGGGCCAGGCTAGACTGAACCTTTAACTTGCACAATAAACCAAGTAGAGGCAGGTGTTACCATAGATATCATATACAGTATATGATATCTATGGGTGTTACACCATATTCTGTGACTTTTCATATAAATGTGACCATAAGGGGCGGTGTTGCATTTTAATACCGTACTTTTCCACAATTGGCCTCGAAGAAGAAAATGATACGCTAAAAATGTAAGCTTATGTAAACTTTAGAAGAGGGAGAAGAGGGGGTGAGAGAGGGAGGGAGGAAGAGAGAGAGAGAGACAGAGACGGGGAGGGAGGGAGGGAGGAAAATGAAGGAAAAAGCCGAGCAAACCGAGGTCTTTGTTGAATCAAACTTTTTCTGCTGATTCTCTCCCACCAACAAATAAAAAGCAAGATCTGACCATTAATATGAACCAAAATGTTTCTGCTGACTCTTTACTTCCTCTAACTTATAGAAAAACAATAAATACTTGAACCAAACTGTTTCTGCTGACTCTAATTCCTCTAAAGAATAAAAATTTACATCTGACCACTAATATTATGAGTATTATTAAAATATAGACGGTCACAAAAGTAGCACTTGTCATATATTGTGACCACACTGTAGAAAAACAACAAATACTTTAACCAAACTGTTTCTGCTGACACTTCCTCTAAGGAATAAAAAATTACATCTGACCACTAATATCATGAGTATTATTAAAATATAGAAGGTCACAAAATATGGTAGCACTCATATATTGTGACCACACTGTAACTTATAGAAAAACAATAAATACAGTACTTGAACCAAACTGTTTCTGACTCTTTACTTCCTCTAAGTAAATAAAAAGTTTACTTGAATTGTGTTTTCAAAGCATTTACTGAAATGTCTTAATACAACAAACATCATTAAAAAAATGTATGTCATGCAATACACTTTACAACAATAAAATTATCCAGCTAACACCATCAGAAGTTTGAAAGCTATATGCTAATAAAATATTGAACCGTTTACTTTCCCCTTTTAATAATAACTTTGAAAAAAATATGATTTAAACCAGGAAATGAAGAAATGGCTAAACAAAAGGCAGGCCATTAAACTGAAGATTCCTCTTAGCAAGCTGCACAGATGTAAGCTTTGCTGGGGTCCGGATTTGAGACACACGTGCCATGATACCACCGGTCACAAACATCACACTGGATCTGTGGGAGGAAATGCAATAATAATGAAATACAATTGTCCATTGTGTTCATGGGATAATTTCAACACCTATAACTTACATACACAATATAAAGTACCTCTTTTGGGGTTCAGATTGTTTTATGCCCTCAACAGTGAATGCACTTTCAAAAAAAAATTTGTAGAAGGAAGCTCAACAGCAAATTTAAAGAAAACATTTTTTATTGGTACCATCACTTACTGTCAGTGGAGATTCAATGTTTAATGAAGAGACAGGACAAACAATATGTACAGAAATCTAGATGAAAAATACCAATCATTACAACAACACAAATCTATGGCTGATCAAAACATTAAGTAAAATTAAACACAACTCTTCCAAGTTCTACACTCTTATTGGTTTGCTAAAATAACTTTAAAGCAGCACATGGAGAATGCCCTTTGCTGCCTCACCCTGCAAAATGGTAGGTGTCAATGAAGTTAACACCCCCATGCACACAGGACTGTCATGTAATTTTTTGTAAATGTGAAGGTCTTTGATATTACACATTAAATGTGAGCACTGGTGGGTCAGAGGTGGATTTATTTATTTATTCATTTTTCATTAAGCCCAAAGATGTTTAAGAAAACCAAAATTGTCATCTGTTTTGCATTGTCTTTATATAGGAAAATTGCGTTGTCCTTCAGCTTCACAAGAATGTCCAAAACGCTTAAGAAAACTACTACAATAAATAACTCAACCAACCCAACTATTTTGTCCGTAACTTTATGACACATTATGAATTTAAAAAAAGGACTTTTAAAGAGAATAGGGAACCTCTGCTGTCCATTACATCTATTACAGCTTTGTGTCTGACTGGACAACAAAGTTTCGACATGGATGTATAACTTCACATGATATGTATGATTTGTCTATTTAAATACTGACATATGTGTTTGCAATTTACATGTTTGCATCAAGGTGTGTCATTGACCAGTTGACGGAATTTAATAAACTACCACAAAGTTACTGTTCTTAGACACAACATACACATTAACTGTCACTACGTCAGGTTGGCTGCTGTACGTAATTGACGTAAGCTCACATAAAACTGACAGTATTTCAGTTTTACAAACACTGAGTGTAATTTTGAGGTTGTATTAGCCAAGAATTATTTTTAACACAGTCTAATAACTAATTTGTCTTTCAAGATCTAACAGCAATGCATAACATTTTATATAAAGCCATGATGTTTGAGAAAAAAAAACAAGTCATATTTACATCCCCTTCTCTAAGTAGATGTTCTGAGCACAAACTCTGACATGAAAGGTAGAGCAGGATATCCTTTCACACTAGTAAAGCTAGATCTCTAATAATGTGAGTGTTATTGATTTCATTACTTGGATATTTTTAGGCATTAGTAATGTCCATATCCCCTAATAAATATTGCATTACTGTAAAAAATATCACAGTGCAATATTCTATTGTGTTAATTTACTAATGACATTACCCAGGCAATTGATTTCTTTCCACTGCATTTTTTCATCCACTTGTGCTCTTCATCTCCACCAGTTGTTTTCTCCCCACAATGATGGCACAACTCACTCAGGTCATCTAATGATAAATGACAATATTATATTTAACTGCATAAAAGGGTAAGACAAAATAATTAGAGAACTTGTAATTTAACAGAAATACCGCTCTCCATCATCAGTGACAGTGCAATCTGTCTTCTGTACAAAGACACTGCAGAGTTGTCATTAGCAAACAGCAACAATTCATCTGCTAGTAGTCCTTCAGCATACTGATAATACGAATACAACACATTCATATGTTAAGCACATCTGGAAATGAGCAACTTATCTGTGACAATTCCAATCAATAATCAGGTCATGTTAACGACTACATCTGTAACATTTGGTCATGAAGATTCCTGCCAAATGAACCTTCGCTTAAATGACATGAAAAAATATGTACAGTACAGTACATACTTTCAGGACGAAAACTCCACATGACGTACAGTCCATCTGAAGGCTGTGAGGCACTGTGCTTGCTGTCCACCTCGAGAATGTAAGGATTGGCTCCTTCCCCTCCTTACATCCTGTCTGTTCCTCTGTTGGTCTGTCAGCTCAGCGTCACAGGTGTTTGTGTTTATCATTAATTAAGCCATGAATATATAATAGCTAGTCTGCGTTCTGTGTGTCTCATTGTCGGGTCATTGTCCCTGTTACCCTGGTGTGTCGTTCCCCAGCTCCTGGTCTGTGAGTACATCTCGTCTTCATGTTTGGGTTTAGTGTTTAGTGTTAGTATTCCAGCCACAGTAGAGCGTTCGTATTGTTTTGTAACTGCCACGTCAGTTGTTTTGTTTTCCCCTTAATAAAGTGTTTTGATTTTACTCATACACTGTTAAAAGTCATACTCTCCATTAGTTATCATAACGTTTTTCTATAAGTTACTTCCAATTAGCATAATGAGTTATGTAATTTCAACTTAATTTCATGCGTTATTGGCATTTCAACTCAAGGATGTGAGTCACTTCAGTGAAACACAAGTTGGAAAAAAACATTATTTGAAGTTGCGTTAACTTGTGTTTTTAAGGCAGCAATTGAACTCAAGTTTTTACGTTTAATCACGCTATTTATTTTTACAGTGTATCTCTGGAAGTCCACCTGTCTGTACCACGGGACTCATCCCTCACACACCGCACCATACCGTGACAGAATGACCCGACCATTTTGAGTCCCACGGACAGGTAAGAGGCAGAAGATGTCAGCTCAGAGGGAGGCGGCAGTCTTCAGAGTTGGCGGGTTTCGTACCGAACCCGCTTGGAGCAGCTACAGTCCCGAGCCGGAGCGGCTTCCGTCTCCCATGCTGGTAGCGGAGCGAGCGAGGGAGCGTCGGGGCGGCTGCTCCGAACGGTTCACTTCCTTCGCTCCTGCACGAGCCATCTCTCTGTGGGATGTGTCCGACGACGGTTCGGATTCAAACTCGGAGGAACTCCTGCCCGTTCCAGTTCCAGAAACACGGCGCCGCCGAAGGGGGCAGCGACCGGCGAAGCAGCGCACTTCCGGGTTTCAACCTGCTCTCCCCTGTCCCACGCTGTCTGAAGAGCCGGCGGGCGTTTCAAAGGGGGAGGGGTACCCACGCCCATGCACCGTGACGTCTCAGGGGAGACGTGCTTTGATGGGGGGGTATGTGTCCCCTCACACCCCGTCTGCAGGAGTCACGGAGACTCCTGCACGCCACACAGCTGACACAGCTGAGAGGAAGCGACCTCACAAGACTCCTCCACAAGGGGAGCAGCCAGTTCACACTTCGACCACAGGGGTCGCTACTCCTGCAGGACTCACATAGGAAGAGCCTGCAGGACACACTGAAGGGTGGACAGATCCCACCTCGACTACAGGGGTCGCTGTGGGACAGAGATCTGAGGAGGCCAATCACATTTTCCAGCAGTTAAAAAGACTAATTAATGCTGCTATCAATAACCCGGACCTCCATTATAAATACAAGACATACTCTATTATTGATGACATTATTATTAACAGTCCTTGTTCTGTGATTGACTCAGGTTTCCTCAAGATTTTGTCTTTGGCTAGAACACTGCAGGATGAGGCTAAAGCTAAGATGGAGGGCACTGACACAGCATGCTCTGCAGCACCAGAGGGTGCTGCACCATCAGCGCCTACAGGTCCTGCTTCCACATCATCTACAGAGGGTCCCGGCGCGACGGACGCCTCCGCCTCTACAGAGGGTCCCGGCGCGACGGACGCCTCCGCCTCTACAGAGGGTCCCGGCGCGACGGACGCCTCCGCCTCTACAGAGGGTCCCGGCGCGACGGACGCCTCCGCCTCTACAGAGGGTCCCGGCGCGACGGACGCCTCCGCCTCTACAGAGGGTCCCGGCGCGACGGACGCCTCCGCCTCTACAGAGAGGGTCCCGGCGCGACGGACGCCTCCACGTCGATGAAGGGTCCTCTCACCGTTGACGCCTCCACATCGATGGAGGGTCCTCTCACCGTTGACGCCTCCACGTCGATGGAGGGTCCTCTCACCGTTGACGCCTCCACATCGATGGAGGTTCACGTATCCAGTCTCGAGGGGTCCCTGGAGGGACCCCCTCACGTATCTAGTCTCGAGGGGTCCCTGGAGGGACCCCCTCACGTATCCAGTCTCGGGGGGTCCCTGGAGGGACCCCCTCACATATCCAGTCTCGAGGGGTCCCTGGAAGGACCCCCTCGCGTATCCAGTCTCGAGGGGTCCCTGGAGGGACCCCCTCACGTATCCTGTCCAGAGGGGTCTCGGGAGAGAGCCCTTCACGTCGTTGCCCGTACCGGGAGGGTCCTGGAGGACGCCTCTCACGTCTACTGCTGTCCAGAGGGGTCCCAGGAGAGAGCCCCTCACGTTACCTGTTCTGGGTGGGCCCTGGAAGGTGCCACCCATATCTACTGCTGTCCAGAGGGGTCTCGGGAGAGAGCCCCTCACGTCGTTGCTCGTACCGGGAGGGTCCTGGAGGACGCCTCTCACGTCTACTGCTGTCCAGAGGGGTCTCAGGAGAGAGCCCCTCACGTTTCTTGCTCTGGGTGGGTCCTGGAGGACTTCTCCCACGAGGTCTCCACGCTCGAGGTCTCCACGCTCGAGGTCTCAACGCCGCTCGAGGTCTCAACGCCGCTCGAGGTCTCAACGCCGCTCGAGGTCGTCTCTACGCCGCTCGAGGTCGTCTCTATGCCGCTCGAGGACGTCTCTACGCCGCTCGAGGACGTCTCTACGCCGCTCGAGGACGTCTCTACGCCGCTCGAGGACGTCTCTACGCCGCTCGAGGACGTCTCTACGCCGCTCGAGGACGTCTCTACGCCGCTCGAGGACGTCTCTACGCCGCTCGAGGACGTCTCTACGCCGCTCGAGGACGTCTCTACGTCCGGAGACGTCTCTACGTCTGACGACTCAACGCCCGGAGACGTCTCTATGTCTGACGACTCAACGCCCGGAGACGTCTCTACGTCTGACGTCTCAATGCCCGGAGACGTCTCTACGCTTGGCGCCGCTGCGCCGCATGAGGGGGCTCCTGTTTTGGGTGGACCCTGGAGGGTCCCACCCTCGTCTTCGTCTGTCCTGAGGCCTCGTCATCGACGGAAGATCCTGCTCGATGGACGGCCCCCGGGTCGCCCACCTGAGGTGTCTCTGTGGGATGGACTGCCTCATGGTCGTCCACCAGATGGGGTCCTGCGCGATGGACGGTCTCCCGGTCGTCCACCTGAGGGGTCCTTGCCCGGGGTCGACGTCTTGGCCTCGTTGTTTGGGCGCTCGTTAGTGTTCTAGTTTTGTTTTTTGTGTTTAGCTTTTGTCCCAGGCCTCGTTCCTGTCGGTTTTTGGTTTGTTGTCCTTGTGTTTTGTCCTTGTTTTCTCGTGCCCGCCGTCCTTGCGGTTCCTCCCTCTGCCCGCCCTATTTTTTGCGGGGTGTTCTTTTGGGACACCGGGGGCGTCTTTGAGTGGGGGGTACTGTAAGGATTGGCTCCGTCCCCTCCTTACATCCTGTCTGTTCCTCTGTTGGTCTGTCAGATCAGCGTCACAGGTGTTTGTGTTTATCATTAATTAAGCCATGTATATTAGTCCGCGTTCTGTGTGTCTCATTGTCGGGTCATTGTCCCTGTTACACTGGTGTGTCGTTCCCTAGCTCCTGGTCTGTGAGTACATCTCGTCTTCATGTTTGGGTTTAGGGTTTAGTGTTAGTATTCCAGCCACAGTAGAGCGTTCGTATTGTTTTGTAACTGCCACGTCAGTTGTTTTGTTTTCCCCTTAATAAAGTGTTTTGATTTTACTCATATCTCTGGAAGTCCACCTGTCTGTACCACGGGACTCATCCCTCACACACCGCACCATACCGTGGTGACAGAGACTGCCATGCCTCTATTTCTGATGAAGGCCCTGTAAATATGAGAGCAATATGCGAGATATATATATATATATATA
>JBBPBX010035646.1:19335-31944 GCA_038048925.1 Garcialebias charrua
TTTTTAATTAAAAAATTCTAAACAAAGTCAGATCTGTTCACTTTTATAAGACCTTGTGGAAGATAAACATTGTTTTATTTTCAGGCTGTCATTTCCCATGGGGTCTACAACAATGCTTCTTCGCTCTGAAGGGAAGATTGCCTGTTGAATAGAGAAAATATTTTGAAGTCTTAAGTAAATATGGCCAGCTATAAGAACTGGTTTATTATATCTGTTTCCTATACTGCAAGTATCCAGTGACCAGACTCATGAACTGCACCCAAAATACAATGGTACTGGTGTGGATCACACTGAAAATACAGAAGCAAATAATTGAATTAAATATGCAGATCATGTGTACAGTTAATATGTTATGTTTAATACAATGAACAAAAATTTCTAAAACATAGTACAGCTTATCTTATTCATTACCTTGAATCTTGACGACGTTCCCTCCCAAATCCATGTCCACTCATATGTGTTTATATGGAGGGCTTTTCTTGTTGTTGTTTTTTCACCATATTTGCTATGTAGGCATTAATTACCTGGACAACATATAGAGGTTTGTTTATAAGTGCATATTTAGTATTGATTTTGTAAATGATGTGCACTTCTGAAATACTGTAACTCCAGATCAATTTGAAAAACCGTTAAAAGTCATACCTCACTTTCAAGCTGTTTGTTGGGGCTAGTCCCGGCTATGTCCCAATAAAATAGTTTGTAAGGACCCATTTTTGACAGCAAAACATGAACCTGTTTGCCACCCCATGCATCCTGCAAGCCTGTGTGGTACATAACATAATTGTAAATTATACAAAACGTTTTTCTAACATATTTTCTTGACAGTAAAATAGATTCACAACATTCAGTAAGACAGACTTGTTCTTCCAGGTTACAAGATACATACACTTTTCATAAAAGGATGGCACAGCAACATCAGGTGGAGGAGACACAGCGTCGGCAGGTGGAGGAGGCACATCAGCAGGTGGAGGTGTCACAGAGTCGGCAGGTGGAGTAGACACATCAGCATGTGGATGTGGCACAAACTCAGCAGGTGGAGGTGTCACAGCGTCAGCAGTTGCAGTAGGCACATCATCAGGTGGAGGTGTCACAACATCAGTGGGTGGAGGACGTACATCATCAGGTGGATGTGTCACGACATCAGTGGGTGGAGGAGGCACATCATCAGGTGGAGGTGTCACGACATCAGTGAGTGGAGGACGTACATCATCAGGTGGAGGTGTCACGACATCAGCGGGTGGAGGAGGCACATCATCAGGTGGAGGTGTCACAACATCAGTGGGTGGAGGACGTACATCATCAGGTGGAGGTGTCACGACATCAGCGGGTGGAGGAGGCACATCAGCAGTTGGAGGTGACACAGAGTCATCAGGTGGAGGTGTCACAGAGTCGGCAGGTGGAGTAGACACATCAGCATGTGGATGTGGCACAAACTCAGCAGGTGGAGGTGTCACAGCGTCAGCAGGTGCAGTAGACACATCATCAGGTGGAGGTGTCACGACATCAGCGGGTGGAGGACGCACATCATCAGGTGGAGGTGTCACGACATCAGCGGGTGGAGGACGCACATCATCAGGTGGAGGTGTCACAACATCAGCGGGTGGAGGAGGCACATCAGCAGTTGGAGGTGACACAGAGTCATCAGGTGGAGGTGTCATAGAGTCATCAGGTGGAGGTGACACAGAGTCTTCAGGTGGAGGTGTCACAGAGTCAGCAGGTGGAGTAGACACATCAGCATGTAGATGTGGCACAAACAGCAGGTGGAGGTGTCACAGCGTCAGCAGGTGCAGTAGACACATCATCGGGTGGAGGTGTCACAACATAAGCGGGTGGAGGACGCACATCATCAGGTGGAGGTGTCACGACGTCAGTGGGTGGAGGAGGCACATCAGCAGTTGGAGGTGACACAGAGTCATCAGGTGGAGGTGTCATAGAGTCGGCAGGTGGAGTAGACACATCAGCAGGTGGATGTGGCACAGAGTCAGCCTCTCTACACAGTTTATGAGGTATCCTGTCTTTATCCTGCAGGTGGAGCTTCAGATGGTCAATGGCAAGCCCTTTTAACATAAAATCGGATTCACGACACTTACATTCAAGATATCTTGATTTTAGTTCTGACTAGTGATAATTACATTTAAAGATATCTTAAATTACGTCATAATTTAAGATATCTTAAATGTATTTTTAGATGTCACAAAGTATTAATTGTATTTATTGTTTTTCTAAAAGTTACAGTGTGGTCACAATATATGACAAGCGCTACACCATATTTTGTGACCGTATATATTTTAATAATACTCATGATATTAGTGGTCAGATGTAAATTTTTATTCCGGAAGTAAAGAGTCAGCAGAAACAGTTTGGTTCAAGTATTTGCTGCCTGTTTATCTATAAGTTACAGTGTGGTCACAATATATAACAAGTGCTACCATATTTTGTGACCATCTATATTTTAATAATACTCATGATATTAGTGGTCAGATGTAAAAAAATTATTTACTTAGAGGATGTAAAGAGTCAGCAGAAACAGCTTGGTTCAAGTATTTATTGTTTTTCTATAAGTTGCAGTGTGTCACAATCGGTCTTTTGCAGACACGTGACATTTTGCACTCCCGGTCGCCATGTTGTATGGATACCGGTTCATTTAAACAGAGGAAGTCCATGCCAGCTGCTACCTCGTAAGGATCAATGTTGCTAATTGAAGCTAACTTCACCATGTAACGTTCTCTGGCTTCAAGGTTGAGTTTCTCTCTATAAGGCTTCTGCTCATTTTTATATTTAGTTTGCATTTTGCTGATGTTATTGTTCTTTATCGCACTGTGTTTAACATGGACTTCCTCTGTTTAAATGAACCGGTATACACCCAACATGGCGACCGTAAGTGCAAAAAGACATGAGCCGTGACATCACGTGCAAAAGACCGATATATGACAAGTGCTACCATATTTTGTGACCATCTATATTTTAATAATACTCATGATATTAGTGGTCAGATGTAAAAATTTTATTTACTTAGAGGATGTAAAGAGTCAGCAGAAACAGCTTGGTTCAAGTATTTATTGTTTTTCTATAAGTTACAGTGTGGTCACAATATATGACAAGTGCCACCATATTTTGTGACCGTTTATATTTTAATAATACTCATAATATTAGTGATCAGATGTACATTTTTATTCCTTAGAGGAAGTAAAGAGTCAGCAGAAACAGTTTGGTTCAAGTATTTATTGTTTTTCTATAAGTTACAGTGTGGTCACAATATATGACAAGTGCTACCATATTTTGTGACCATCTATATTTTAATAATACTCATGATATTAGTGGTCAGATGTAAAAAATTTTATTTACTTAGAGGATGTAAAGAGTCAGCAGAAACAGTTTGGTTCAAGTATTTATTGTTTTTCTATAAGTTACAGTGTGGTCACAATATATGACAAGTGCCACCATATTTTGTGACCGTTTATATTTTAATAATACTCATAATATTAGTGGTCAGATGTACATTTTTATTCCTTAGAGGAAGTAAAGAGTCAGCAGAAACAGTTTGGTTCAAGTATTTATTGTTTTTCTATAAGTTACAGTGTGGTCACAATATATGACAAGTGCTACCATATTTTGTGACCGTCTATATTTTAATAATAGCCTACTCATGATATTAGTGGTCAGATGTAAAGATGTAATTTTTTATTTACTTAGAGGAAAGAGTCAGCAGAAACATTTTGGTTCATATTCATATGATATTACTGGTCAGATCTTACTTTTTATTTGTTGGTGGAAGGAGAGAATCAGGAGAAAAAGTTTGATTCAACAAAGATCTTGGTTTGCTTGGCTTTTTCCTTCATTTTCCTTTTGCATTTATTCTCCCTCCCTCCCTCCCCGTCTCTGTCTCTCTCTCTTCTAAAGTTTGTTACATTTTTAGCGTAGCATTTTCTTCTTCGAGGCCAATTGTGGCAAAGGTGCTAAAATGCAACACCGGCCCCTATGGTCACAATATATGATAAGTCACAGAATATGGTGTAACACCTGACTGTTTTGAAACAAATGTATTAAATTCCTCTTCTTCATCCCTGATCTGGCCTTTTTTTTTGTTGCCAAAAGTCAAGTGATCGCTTCCTCCGCTGACTATGACTGAAATTATGAGAAATGAATGAATTTGTCACGAGCGAATTAAACTCAGGAGGTTCTGCAGGTTTCCTGGTGTAATGGTCTGATGTGTGGATTGCAGGACCAGCGCTCCCTGTTTTTAGTTTATTTTTTAGAACTCTTTAAACACAAAATACCGGCTCTCTCCTTTTTTTCCGACCTGTCAATCAATTCAGTAGGCGTGTCAGCAAATGACCAATCAGCGACCTCAATTTATCCCGTAGGTAAACTTTTTTTTTCCACAAATCTTCATTTTCAACATCACAAAATATGAACAATATAATTGAACATAACTATGAAAAAAAAAAAAACAAGAATACAAGAATAGCCAGGGGGAACAGAAATTGAACTTAATAAACAGAAAGTTACAGTCATCTTGTTTTTGCAAAAAGAAAACAATTGTACAACATGTAATATATGTGCCAAGTCTTATGTATAAAATAAAAATATAAAATATAAAATAAAAATTTTTAATATAAAAGTTCGTCCACAATCCCAAGTTGAGAGCAAGCCCATATTGTTGTTTTTGCCTTTTGATTAGTTGAGGGTCTAATTGTAAGTAAACATTGTTTAAATTCAATAAAAAAAACAGAGAAATCAGGGGTTTTTCTTCAAAAATTTACATTTGTGTATGTGAAATTTAGCCTTAATGATTAACAGATTAATTAAAAAGATCTTAGGATTCATTTTGCCACAACGTTTAAACCCAAACAGGATATATTCCCAATATAACTGAAAGCCTGCTTGTATCTTTGAGTCATGGTTACAAAAACATTGCCAAAACACTTTAGAACGAGGACACATCCAGAACAAACGAGTAACAGACTCAGGGCAGAGATCACAAAAGGAACAGTTCACCACAATGTTAGAGTTGAATTTCTTTAAATAGTCTTTGGCTGGGTAGATCCTGTGTAAGAGTTTGAAGGACACTTCTTTTACCTTGTTAGTGAGAAGAAAGTGATTTGGAAGCAACCAGGTAGATTTCCAAGAAATATTATTCCAAAAGCGATTCCAATATGGTACAACAGCAGGAGTGGAAGTCACATCTCTCTGAAACAAGGATCTGATTGATTTATTATTGTTCCGAAGAAGAGGGAGAAGACATATTTTGCCAACAGGAGAATGTATGGGAGTCAGAGTGGGAGACTGGTGATAACTGAGTCTTGGTCTTTGTCTGTATAACATGCAGATCTCTGTAGAAATAGCACCAAAAACTTTTGCATATTCTCCAGGAGAGATGGGAAAATTAAATTTAGAGAGAAAGGCCTCATAACCCAGCAACGTGCCAACACTGTCAAACAGTTGATCTACCAAAATAATGTCATGATTAAACCAAGTGTCAAGAAATAAAGTTTTTTTTCTTACATAAAATGTCCGTATTATTCCATATGAAGTATCGATGAGGAGAACAGTTGTGCTTGTAGATGAGTGACCAAGACAAGAAGGACTGACGGTGAAAATTGGACAGTTTGATGGGGAGTTTTTGTATATCAAAATTACAAACCAAAAAGAAGTTCAGACCACCAAGTTTAGAGAAAATATGGAATGGTATGATGTTCCATATAGAGGTTGGTGAATTAAAAAATTGATGAATCCAATTTATTTTGAAAGTATTATTCAAAGTAGAAAATGATAAGCAATTAAGTCCTCCATTTTCATATGAATTCATTAGAGTAGATTTCTTAATGTAGTGAATCTTGTTTTTCCAAACAAAGTTAAATAATAATTTGTCACTTTCATTTTTATTGTCAAGTTCCAACGCCTGTGCAGCATAAATGAGCCTGGAGAGGCCTTCAGCCTTAGTAAGCAGAATACGACCACGTAGTGAAAGATCTCTTATTAACCACTGATTAAGTCTTTTCTTAGTTCTTAGAATTAGAGGATCATAATTTAGAGAGCTTCTTCTTTTCTGATCTTTAGTTATGGTTATGCCTAAATAAATTACCTCATTTTTAACTGGTATGTCTACAATTGAGGTTTTGGAGCAGTCCTTAACAGCCATTATTTCTAAGACTAGCTTATCGTTAATTTGACTAAATGTACAGTATTTTAAACTCTTCTGTATTTTATATTCGTTATGTATTTTATATTTCAATTTGTTACCGCTGATGTTTGAACTGTGTTTGTTTGTTAAGTGTCCTTGGGTGTTCTGAAAGGCGCTTTTAAATAAAATGATTATTATTATTATTATTTCACATTTCGTGAGGTTAAGATAAAGACCGGATGCTTTGGAAAAAGTATTAATTTCCTTGATGGCTAAGGGGATTTGATTCTCGTCCTTTAAAAATAAGGTAGTATCATCTGCCAGCTGTGTCAAAGTAACAATTTTATCAACAATAGAGATCCCTTTCAGAGGACTGGATTTAATATGATCGGCCAGAAGCTGAGCTACTAAAAGAAACAGGTAGGGGAGACAGGACACCTCTGTCTGATCCCTCTGCAGATGCTTAACAGCCCTAAACCGTTTCCCATTCATTTCCAATGGTAGTAAACCACTAGACGTAATGTATTTCCGGCCACTACAGCTTGTGGCGCTGTTCTACTTGCTGTTCAGCGGACATGATGCAGATTATACTTTTTTTTTATTTTTTTTTATTTTTTATTATTGAACCAAATTTTGACAGAAGTACAAAAATATCATACAGAACAGAGTCCATTACAAGAAAGTAAAATAAAGCAAAAATTAAACAAAGATATAACAATACAATAAAGATACAGATACAGGCAGATACAATAAGATTTATTCTTCTTTCTGCTACCTTTCATTTTTTTACATTATGTACATTGTGGTGGACTACTAGGGGGCTCTACTCACACCCAGTGGACAGAATGTGTACAGGATGCTTTTATTGTGAAAGGTCCAGAGGACCGGATATGGTGTTGGTATATAACGCGGTGTTGGGTGGTTTCCCGCCAGTTTAGTAGGAGATGATTAAAAGTGAAGAACTATATCCCGTCTCCCGTGTCGTCTCTTCACCACCTCCTACACTGGTGACCTACGTGAATTGAAATGACGACATCTGAAGGTCCAGCCAGCTCTCCTCAGCTGTCCGAGGTTGTGGAACCTCCACCGGCGGCCCCGCTCGCTTTTGCGGTGGCCGTTAAAATCCCGGACTTCTGGCTGCACGCACCTCAGTCGTGGTTCGCCCACATCGAATCACAGTTTGCTCTTCGCGGGATATCTGCAGACGACACCAAATACCACCATGTGGTAGCTTCACTGGACCCATCGTCCACACAGCGGGTAATAAGCCTGCTCGAAGACCCTCCTGCACAAGGAAAATACGACGCCCTCAAGGAGCTCCTTCTGCAGCGTTACACACTCTCTGACGCGGAGCGCGCCGAGAAACTGTTTTCCCTCTCCGATTTGGGCGACGGCACAGCTCTCGAGCTCATGGAAGGCATGTTGTCTTTGAGGGGTTCAGCTGACTGTGAGTTTCTCTTTCTCCACCTCTTCCTTCGCCGGCTCCCAGCTCCAGTGCGCACCACTCTGGCCAGCTCCTCGTTTCTGCAGCAGAAGGATTACCGCTCGCTGGCCCGCGAAGCCGACCGCATCCTGCTGGCTGCGAGGACTTTCGCGGTACAGGCGGCAGTCCCCGGATCTCCAGCAGCACCTCAGCTTCAAGCATCGCCCTCAGCGCCGGACGAGCCAGTGGTCGTAGCAGGAGTCGCCCGCAGGCGGTCAGGGGCCGCCTTTTGTTTATACCACCAGCGCTTTGGCGCCAAAGCACGACGGTGCGCCCCGCCGTGCAGCTTCGAGCCGCAGGGAAAAAGACGACGCCAGCGCACGCTAGCAGCCGCGGCCGTTGGCGACAAGGAAAGGCTGCTTTTCATTGAAGACTCGAGGTCGGGGAGGCGGTTCCTGGTGGACTCCGGCTCGCAGAAGAGCCTCGTTCCCCCGACTGGCTCCGACAGGTTAGCAGAAGGCTGCGGGCCGCAGCTAACCGCGGCTAACGGCTATCCCATCAAGACGTTTGGCGAAAGGTTGGTGACTGTTCGTTTCCATGAACGGGACTTCCAGTGGAACTTTGTGGTAGCTGCTAGCTCAGTCCCTATTTTAGGGGCTGATTTTCTTTGTGCTCACGGGCTCCTGGTTGATTTAGCTAACAGACGTTTGATCGACGCTGTGTCTTTTTCGTCACTGCCTTGTGAGACGCGAGGAGCTGGGCCTTTAATGCATGCTAACTTTTTAGCTTCGGGTAATGTGTTTCAGCGTTTATTGTCTGAATTCCCCTCGCTGACTGTTCCTGATTTTGCAAACACAAAACATGGGGTCGAACATTATATTCCCACAACGGGCCCCCCGGTGTTCGCACGTGCACGCCGCCTCGATGCTACTAAGCTAGCAATAGCACAGGAAGAGTTTGCTAACATGGAGCGTTTAGGCATCGTGCAGCGCTCAAACAGTCCGTGGGCCTCCCCCCTCCACATGGTGCCCAAGGCAGACGGCAAATGGCGTCCATGTGGGGATTTCCGCCGCCTTAATAACATCACAGAGAACGATCGTTATCCCATCCCCCACATCCAGGATTTTTCAGTGCACCTGGCTGGGACCTCCATTTTTTCTAAAGTAGATTTAGTACGGGGGTACCACCAGGTTCCTGTGCATGTGGAGGATGTCCCTAAGACCGCTGTTATCACGCCTTTCGGCCTGTTTGAGTTTTTGCGCATGCCTTTTGGTCTTAAAGCTCCACTGACATGTTCTTTTAACTTTTCAAAAAATGGCACAACATATATAAATATTAAGATAGACCTCTGACCGTTTTTGCTAAAATAATGTTAAATGAATGAAAATTTCTCTCAAAATAGTTTAAAATTAGCGCCGTTTTTTTAGACCGTAAATCCGGATCTTCCGGTCACGTGTCAGCATTCCTGTTTGTGACGTCACGTCCGATACTGAACTCTGCTCAAACGACAAAAATATAGACGCATCCGTCGAATTTAGCCATTTAAAACTACATTATAGCGATTTGGCTTCGCTATAATGTAGTTTTAAATGGCTAAATTCGACGGATGCGTCTATATTTTTGTCGTTTGAGCAGAGTTCAGTATCGGACGTGACGTCAGAAACGGGAATGCTGACACGTGACCGGAAGATCCGGATTTACGGTCTAAACAAACGGCGCTAATTTTAAACTATTTTGAGAGAAATTTTCATTCATTTAACATTATTTTAGCAAAAACGGTCAGAGGTCTATCTTAATATTTATATATGTTGTGCCATTTTTTGAAAAGTTAAAAGAACATGTCAGTGGAGCTTTAAAGATGCAGCACAAACATTTCAGCGGTTGATGGATTCAGTACTAAGGGGTCTGTCCTTCGTATTTGTGTACTGTACCTGGATGACGTCCTGGTGGCTAGCAGCTCGGCTGAGCAGCACATGTCCCACCTCCGTGAGGTTTTTCAGCGCCTGGCAGCACATGGCCTGATTGTAAATACAGCGAAATGCCAGTTTGGGCTGCCAGTCATTGACTTTTTGGGCCACCGCATTTCTGCAAGTGGTGCTGTTCCATTACCAAACAAGGTGCAGGCGGTCTCTGATTTCCCACAGCCCCAGTCTGTTAAAGCGCTACAAGAATTTTTGGGAATGGTTAACTTCTATAACCGTTTCATCCCCGGGGCAGCACAACTGCTGCGACCGCTCTATGGAGCGCTGAAAAAGAAAAAGCCCAACGACAGTGTTGACTGGACACCAGAACGCCTACAGGCATTTGGTGATGCTAAAGCTGCACTGGCCACTGCTGCCCTTTTGGCCCATCCATCCCCAGCGGCGCAAATAGCTTTAACAACCGATGCATCTGATGTTGCGGTGGGGGCTGTGTTAGAACAGCAGGTTTCCGGGGTTTGGCAGCCGCTTGCATTTTTCAGCCGTACGCTGCGAGACAACGAGCTTAAATACAGTGTTTTTGACAGGGAGTTGCTGGCGCTTTACCTGGCCACACGCCATTTCAGGTTTTTCCTGGAGGGCCGCCGGTTCACTGCATATGTTGACCACAAACCCTTGGTGTTTGCGATGTCAAAAATTTCTGACCCCTGGTCTGCTCGCCAGCAACGCCACCTCGCAGCGGTGTCTGAATTTACTACAGACATTCAGCATGTGGCGGGAAAATCCAACGTGGTGGCCGACTGTCTCTCCCGGGTGCTGATCTCTCCCGTATACGTTGGCATAGATTTTTCTGCTATGGCTGCGGACCAACGTGGCGATGCAGAAATACTCGAGCTCCAGTCCGGGCCCACAGGCCTCGAGTTGGAGGAACGGCAGGTGAATGACGGAGGTCCCCTCCTACTCTGTGATGTTTCTACTGGCAGGCCCCGCCCCCTGGTTCCAGTTTCATGGCGACGCCGCGTTTTTGACTCCTTACATTCCCTGTCTCACCCAGGTGTTAGAGCCTCGGTGAAACTGGTCAGTGCAAAGTTTGTTTGGCCCGGTCTGCGTAAAGCGGTTAAGGAGTGGGCAGCAGCGTGTGTCCCATGCCAGCGTGCTAAGGTTAACAGACACACCAAAGCACCTTTGGAACCCTTCTCCATCCCAGGTCGGCGGTTTGATCATGTGCACGTAGACCTGGTGGGCCCTCTGCCTCCATCACAGGGTTTTACTCATCTGCTGACTATAATAGACCGGACCACCAGGTGGCCTGAGGTGGTTCCTCTGACATCCACAACATCTGCAGTGGTGGCCCGGGCATTTTTGTCTACCTGGGTGGCGCGTTTCGGCCCCCCTTCAGACATTACATCGGACAGGGGCCCACAGTTTGTTTCTGAACTTTGGTCTACCATGGCCAAGGGTCTGGGGACTAACGTTCACAGGACCACCGCTTACAACCCCCAAGCTAATGGTTTGTGTGAACGGTTTCACAGGTCATTGAAAGCCGCACTTCGCGCTGCATTGACCGGCGACAACTGGATTGACCGTCTTCCCTGGGTTTTGTTGGGGTTACGTACCGCAACCAAAGAAGACCTGAGCTCTTCCCCGGCTGAACTGGTTTACGGTCAGCCTGTGCGCGTCCCCGGTGAGTTTTTACCTGAGGTACCCTCACCACAATTCGCCCCACCGTTGCCACATTTTTCACCTCAGGAGGCCCCTTTTCGTGTCCCCGGCCCGGTACACCATTGTTTACCGCAGTCGTTTGTCCCTAAGAGTCTGGAGTCCTCTAAATTTGTTTTTGTCAAACACAATGCACACAGGACACCACTACAACCTTTGTATGATGGACCGTTTCGGGTTCTTCAACCAGGTCCGAAACACTTCCTTTTAGATTTAGGGGGTCGTACTGAGACTGTCTGTATCGATAGGCTTAAACCAGCTCATGTTGTGTCAGATGATCAGGTTGTTACGGCCCAGGCTCCTCGCAGGGGCAGACCTCCATCCACATTGCTAACGGACTGCGATCCTTCTTCCAGAGACTCTCAACGTCCATTGGAGCCCGAATCTTCTGTAGACCCTCCTCGTAGCCCTCCGCTTCATCAGACTGGTTCTGCAGGGCCCAGGTTCAACCGTTCTGGTCGGTTGATCAAACCTAAAATGCTGGACTAGTTGAACCTTACTGGGTGTTCTGGGGGGGCGTGTGTGGTGGACAACTAGGGGGCTCTACTCACACCCAGTGGACAGAATGTGTTACAGGATGCTTTTATTGTGAAAGGTCCAGAGGACCGGATGTTGTGTTGGTATATAAGGCGGTGTTGGGTGGTTTCCCGCCAGTTTAGTAGGAGATGATTAAAAGTGAAGAACTATATCCCGTCTCCTGTGTCGTCTCTTCACCACCTCCTACACTGGTATGTTACTTCTGTTCTATCACTTTCTCTAAAAGAAATACCGTAGTTTGTTCTGTTGAACACGGATGTTATTTAGCTAGTGACATTTATTTGAGTCAAACTGGGACTTATTTAATGCAGCCTGAACTCGTGTGGCCGTTGTTGGTCTGTTCAGACCGGATGAGTCAGATTTCAGGAGGTTTGATGACAGCAGCTCTTTCAGTCTTTGTTTATTAAACAGAGAGGGGAAAGACTGCCACCTGGTGGACAGAAGGCACCACAGCTGGCTGTTTCCTCACATCTGCTTGGTGTTTTTCTCTGCAGGTATTGGATGTTCCAGTTGTCCATGTTCCTGACAAACTTCCTCGTTATCCAGTTGGGACTCTGTGAGTAAAACACACATTATGATAAATAACAAATAAACAGTTCAGGGCCTGTGTTCATCTGTTCATCCTGTCCTGTTATTTAGCGTGTCTTATCTGTGTTTTGTGTGTAAGAACGGGGAAGTAGTGTTTGGACTTGTTCCTCCTCCTCCTGCAGTCAACAGTCCTGCCTGCAATTCAAAGTAACTTTTTCACTTTAAGGTTTTAATCAGAATATAATTTTATTCTCATGTTCTGTGTCCGAGGATCAGCCTAATTCAAAGGGGAGTCCTTTATGGTTCATTGAAAGGAGGAGGAATTTTACTTTGTCTTGTGCATCCAACAATTTTCAGTC